>JAJIBD010004894.1:0-76987 GCA_021461705.1 Cryptotis parvus
TTATTTATGAAAGTTTGTATTATTCCTTCAAATCTGAATGACAGGCTAGCTAAGAGTATTCTTGGTGAGGTATTGTTATTGCTTTCACTAATGGTTTGGTTATTTTTACTATATCCCACCATTTTCTTGTCTTTAATCTCATCTGATAGTTCTGCTGGGAAGCTTATGAGAGATCCTTTGTATCAAGTTCTTCTTTGATCTTGATGCTTTCAGTAATCTGTCTTTGACTTTTTTTCATTCTTTGCATTGAAGATTTTCTATTTGGTGTCATTTTGACTAGGACCCTTTAAGTTTCTTGCATCTGGGAAATTCTGTTATGATTTTGTTGACTAATAGTTTTTTAATCATTCCTTGTTCCTCAGGGAGTCTGATGCTTTGTACATTATTCCTCTTTTAATTCATCCCATATACTTTGGTGTGCTGTTAATTCATTTTAGTTTTTCTTTTCTAGAAGTTCCTTGAATCTCATTTAGGTGCTCACATATGTTTTTCCTCAGCTTCTGTTACTCTGCTGCTGAGGCCTCCCCACTGAGTTTTTATTCCACTTACCACTCTCCAGTTTTGGACTTTTTTTTTTTTTTTTGGTGCGGGGGAGATGGGGTGGGTACACTTGACAATGTGGCAATACTCAGGGGTTACTCCTGGCCCTGCACTCAAGAATTACTCCTGGCAGTGCTCAGGGGGACCTGGGTAGGCGGGTGCAAGGCAAATGCCCCACCCATTTCACTATTGCTCAGTACCCTCAGTTTTATTGCTTCTGATTGTTTTATTTTCCACTCCTACACCTTGTTGAGCTTTATTGACTATATCTGTATCATAGTTTCTTTTAAGCTCAGTGAACAACCTCATCAAGGTATCTCATGGTGCTCATAGAGCTGGTTGGAACTGGTAGACCCATCCATGATATTATTTTCACTCACTGGGCTTGCTGGGATTGTCTACAGTTTCTTACATTATGTCTGCTGTGCTGTAAGGTGAATCATCGTGGTTTGCACTCATGGCAACTCTCAGGGAGTAAACTGAGTGTTGCTCTTTGACTTCCTTTCCAGGCCTCTACCAGCAAATCTTTGCTGATTCTGGTTTGTGATTTTGTGACCCATTGTGGATAACAAGGGTAGTTTCTAAGCAATCTTGACCCTGCATATCCTCTGGCTGTAATTTTTTTTAAATTTTTTTATTTTTACAATTACAAAGATATACAATTAAAAAGTTCATATTTGGGTTTTGGTCATACAGTGTAGCAGCACCCATCCGCCACCAGTGCCCATCTCCCACCACCAACGTCCCGGTTCCCTCCCCCTCCCCTAGCCCTCCTCCATGGCAGGTTCTTTATTTCTTTCCATTTCTCTTTCTCTTTTCCTTCCTCTCCAGACTATGGATTACAGAACATACATTAAAGGGTTGTCATGTGTATCCTTTTGAGACCTTATTATTTCTTACCACTAGCACTACGTCTGTTTCTTTTCTTTTTCTTTCCTCCTCCTCCTCTTCCTCCTCCTCCTCCTCCTCCTCCTTCTGTCTTCTTCTTCTTCTTCTTCTTCTTTTCCTCCTCCTCTTCCTCCTCCTCCTCCTTCTTCCTCTTTCTCCTCCTTCTCCTTACTCTTACTCCTCCTCCTTCTTCTTCCTTCTCCTCCTTCTTCTTCCTTCTCCTCCTCCTCCTCCTCCTTCTTCTTCTTCTTCTTCTTCTCCTTCTCCTCCTCCTCCTTCCTTTCCTCCTCCTCCTCCTCCTCCTTCCACTTCCTCTTCCTCCTTCTCTTTACTCTTACTTCTCCTCCTTCTTTCTCTTCCTCCTCCTTCTCCTTACTCTTACTCCTCCTTCTTCTTCCTTCTCCTCCTCCTCCTCCTCCTCCTTCTTCCTTCTTCTTCTCCTCCTCCTCCTCCTTCTCCTCCCTTCTTTTTCCACCTCCTTCTCCTCTTCTTCTTCCTTCTTTCTTCTTTTTTTAACTGTAGAATAGCTTACAGAGCTAGGATTTATTTTTTCTTTTTGGGTCACACCTGGTGATGCTCAGGGGTTACTCCTGGCTCTGCACTCAGGAATTACTCTCGGCTGTGGTCACGGGACCATATGGGATGCCAGGGATCGAACCGGGGTCGGCCGCATGCAAGGCAAACGCCCTACCCTCTGGACTATCACTCTGGCCATAGGATGATATTTTAATTGTACAAACTCCTTAAGATCACCCAGGGCTATATTAGTTTGTGGGATCACAGTAGGGGGCATAAATATGTGTAGTTATAGGAAAAGAGCTGTTGTGTGGTCACAATGTGTCCATGTGGCTTTGAGGACAAATAGTGGTGGGTGTAGTTATGAACATTATTTGCTTTCCCAAGATGTGATGGCAGCTGTTGCTGGTAGAAGAACTGGGCTGTGGAAGAATTCTGGCACATATATTGACAGAACCCTCCTCTCCAGCAGATTAGAGGCAGGAACTTACCTTTAGCTTTTTACCTTTTTTGTTGTTTTTGCAAGTTGCTATCTAGTTATCGTGGGACCCTTTCTTGCTCTACTTCATGCACTGATTCATTTTTTATAGATTAAATGTCCATATATATGAGGGTGTGTCTCTGGATTATGAATTCTAATTTATTGGTCTAACAGCCTGTCTGTTGTCCAGAGCCATGGTATTTTGATTACTATAGTTTTAGTATAACTTAAAGTCAGTAAATGAGATACCTAACAATATATTGTTTCCTAGGGATATTTTAGCTTCCTAAGGGGATTTAAAACTTCCATATAAAATTTAGTAGTGTTTGCTCTGTCCTTGAACAATACCATGAGAATTTTGATGACAACTGCATTATATCTAAGAAGTTCTTGAATTAGTATCATCATTTAATTCTCCCGACTACTAGAGTATCCCACCCGCATGGCAGAGTTTGGCAAGCTACCTGTGTTGTATTTGACATGCCAAATACCAGTAACAATTAAAGACCCCATTCCCATGACCTGATGGAGTGGTTTGAGGCTCTTTATGTTCCTGGGCGAGATGTTGCCCTTGGGCTATCTCGCATGTGACAGGATGTATTGAGATGTTACTGGTGCCCGCTGGAGCAAATCGGTGATATACGGGAAGACAGTGATGCAGTGATTTAATTCTCCCAATCTATACACAAGGAATACTTTCCCCATTTCCTATTATTATTATTTCATAAGTAACATATTTTACTTTCAGGTCTGCTGGGTGGAGTTGTGACGAGAGGGAAGTTTGGATGTGGAATATGGCGGCCCCATGGAATCTGGGGGTCGTCTGGCTTGTTGTGAGGCTCTTCTGGGGTGGCAGGCCGGGGCTAGAACCCGCCATGCCTCCCGGGCGCCTCATGAGCGGCTGGGCACAGGGAGAGCAAGTAGCAGCTCTGCCCCATGTCTGTGAGTCTCTGGTTCAGCTTACCTGGGCAGAATTGAAAAAAAAAAAGAGAGAGGCTTCCCTCTTGTCACAACTCCACCCAGCAGACCAGACTATCACAGCCCGGATCATCCACACCTACCCTGCAGCAGTTTTTTTTTCAATCCGGCCCAGGTATGCTGAACCAGAGACTCTCAGACATGGGGCAGAGCTGCTCCTGGCTCTCCCTGTGCCCAGCCACTCATGAGGCGCCCCGGGAGGCATGGCAGTCTAGCCCTGGCCTGCCACCCCAGCAGAGCCTCACAACAAGCCAGACGACCCCCCCACCCCCAGACTCCATGGGGGCTGCCATCTTCCACATCCGGATTCCCTGTCACAACTCCACCCAGCAGAACAGATTATCACAGCCCGGCCGCTCTGAATAAATGCTTTATTCAGAGGTGACTACGAGAGTATGCCACCAGCACGGCAAGCCTGGCAAGCTGCTCGTGTAGTATTTGATATGCCAAATACCAGTAACATTTATATTATATCATTCCCATGACCTAATATAATGGTTTGAGGCTCTTTATGTTCCTGGAGCAAGCGGATGCCTTTGGGTTCTACTAGAACCCAAAGCGGATGCCTTTGGTTCTATTCTCCAGTAATATGGAGATATTACTGGTGCCCGCTCTAGCAAATAGATGATGAACAGGAAGATAGTGATAGTGATAGTTCTTTCACATCTTTTGTTGATTCATATGCATTTAATGCTTTGTGCTCTATTTTAAACAGTAGTTTTTTCAATCTCTTTCTACACTAATTCACAACCAGCGATTCTCAGAGGTTACTCCTGGCTCTGCAGGCATTACCCCTGGCAGTGCTCTGGGGACCATATGGGATGCTGAGGATGGAAAGGGGGTCGGCATTGACCAAGGTGGTGAAGCATTCTTACCTGTAGGGGACTTCACAGAGGGTGCCATAGTCTGGACGGTTTTTAAATCTTTCTCCCTCTGCCCGAGGAGGGTGTTTTTTAGGGGAAAAGAGCAAAGGCACTGGCTCCTGGTACTTTCCACGGCAAATGCGGCTTTCAAGGGAGCGACCTTACTGGTACTATTCGGTGGTGTGTGGGGGCAGTTCTGACGTGAGGAGCTGTGTGGCCTGATAAGATCCACTTCACGGGGAAATTCTCACCCCGGACCCCCGCGACGAAGTCAGAATTGGGCACCATGACAGCCAGATCCTTCGCTAGGCCCGCCAACAGCCCGAGATCTTCCATTCCTAGGTACAAGTCCTAGCTCGCGCGCCCAGGCGCTCCACTCGTGGCTGCCAATGGAAGCGCCCGACTCCCACTTTCCTCAGGGAGGGAAGCGGCGAGGACGACGAAGCAACAGGCAGGTTTCCGCTCTGTTTGACGGGAGTAAGCGAGAGCGCGCTGCGCGGACAGCAGACACAGGGCCCGGACGGCGTGACGCCCAACTCTGGGGCAGCAGCACGCCCCCTCCAGCCCCGCTTTCACCCCCACTTTCCACTCCAGAGACACGCCCCCTCACCGACCCCTCAGGTCCTGCCCCTTCAGGCCCCGCCCACCGCCCCGCCCACCTTCCCTCTGACGTCGTTGGCGCCCGCGCGGCCCGGCGTGTGCTGGCGGGCTGGCAGCCTCAGTCCCCGCTGGGGTGCGCGCCGCCGCCGCCGCCCTCGGCGGTCCCGGAGCCGACAAAGAGCGCTCGGAGCCGGCAGCCGGTCCGCGTTTACGCCTGCAGGCTCAGCGCCCGGAGCGCCGGCAGCGGCGACCCCGCGGCGGTTTCGGCGGGGCGATGGAAGATGGAAGGAGGCAGCCCCGCGGTGAGGCGCCACAGCCGAGGGGGCAGGGCGCGAGGGGCCGGCGGGGCTGACGGTCCGGGAGGGTGGCTGGGCTTTTGTTGCGTCGGAGTCCCCGGGGTCATCGGCCACTGGTGTTTGCTCCTGAACGTCAGTTTCTGGAACTATTCGCTCTTTTTTTGCTCTTTTGTTTCTTTGTGTTTGTTAGGCTTTCAGAAGGGACAACTCTTTGGTTTAGGATTTTAATTCAGCTTTTCGCTTCAAACCCCGAAGATTTAGAAGAAAAGCCCGAATACTCCGTCTCGCTTCAGGATCAAAAGAAGGAAAGCTTTGAAGAGGACCCCCGGTGCCAATTTTTACGCTGCCAAGTCAGCTCTTGTGAGGGACTATTACGTTTCTGTCAGAAAACAGAAAACAAAAACCAACATTAAGCCTCTAAACTTGCAGGGAGGTCGCAAACAGACAAGGGGGTTTGTTCCGTACAGTAGTTCCAGTAGCTTTAAAGACGGTCGTTTCATTTGCATGAAACTCTGCTGCTTTCAGCTTTGTTTCTGGCAGATGATGTCTTGAGATGTTAGAAAGCAGGTTATCAGAGAACGCAGGTTTTTCGAACGTTGTTGGTGACCTAATAATGGCTTAACTTTACCATCCCCTCGAAGTTAAGCACCTAGTAGGCAGAGGATAGTAATGAAGATTTTGTTTTACAGAAGCTCGTTTTAGAATTTCATTATACAGAAATTGACTTTTGGTGAGATCTAGGATTTCCAGTCCAGAGTGTCCAGGTGTTGATGTAAGGAAGTTGGAGATCTGGAAGAGTTCAGAGGGATTCTGTGGGTAGACATTTCAGTTCATTAAGCAGAATGTACTATAGGCGATGGTTCTGCCAAACTGAGTCTCACCAGTTCCGGAAGACATGATTTGAGCTGTCAAGGAGTTTGCTTTCTAGAGGGAGCGACTGCTAAAAAGGTTTTGATAGAAGAGCCTGGAGGAAAGAGGTGTTCTGGCCTAAGGGCTTGAAAGTCCGGGAGCAGAATTTTCTGGAGGAGGTTGGTTGGCTCTGTGTGTGTGTGTGTGTGTGTGTGTGTGTGTGTGTGTGTGTAGTGTAATACTTTCTATCCTTAGAGTATCTGAAGATAGAAAGATATTTTCTTTTAAAAAGTTTTTAAATTTATTTTCAGAACTTAATGCAAGTTTGACAAATTAACAGTTTATACAGTTTTCAGTGTTAACAGTGCAAAATTTATCACATTCCTAACCAATATTTTTGGACTTTAGCATGTCCTTAATAACTGGTATTCATCTACAAATCATACCACAAATGTATCATTTTGTCTTGTCAGGCATTTTATTGGAAAAGGATCAGATTGAGTAACTGCTCTTTCAGAGCCTTCTAGCACTATAGCATTTTGTGGTTCATGCTTGAACATGTGTGTATATTACTTTTCCATGATGCACGCTTCACATTCTGAGTATCTATGTTCTGTGGCTGTATCAGTATTCTTACCCTATTGCTGAATGTGGGAAAGTGATTAAAATTGCAAAGTTAAAATAACCTTAAGGTGAAATCCCAGAGTTCTAGGAAGAAAATCAGCTTATTGAAAAGGCAGCATTCGGGCCGGAGTGATAGCCCAGCAGGTAGGGCGTTTGCCTTGCATGCGGCCGCCCATGCCGGTCCGGGTTCGTTCCCGGCATCCCATATGGTCCCCTGAGCACCACCAGGAGTAATTCCTGAGTGCAGAGCCAGGAATAACCCCTGAGCGTCGCCGGGTGTGACCCAAAAAAGCAAAAAAAAAAAAAAAAAAAAGGCAGCATTCATTCATTCATTCATTCATTCACTCGTTCATCTATTCATTCATTCATTCATTCATGTGTGTGTATGTATGTATGTATGTGTTTGTTTGTTTGTTTGTTTGTGGACCTCACCTAGCGGTCTTCCGGGGTTACTCCTGGCTTTACACTCAGGAATTACAATTGGCAGCATTTGGGAGGCCATATCTGAGTGTGACGCAAATCTTATCTGCTGTTCTATCACTCTCATCCCTTTTATTTACTGATTTCTTTATATTTTGGAAAAAGAAAAACTTAGACACTTCTTATCAGTTGTTTCATTTCCAGTATTTCCTTGTTTGTTTGCATCCGGGATTTGGTAAATATGTCAGTAGGACTTAGTCCAGCATTACATTAAAAAACATATAAAGCATTACCTCTTTAAGCGTGTTTCCCATCACCCCTATCCCGCTTTAGAACTTCTGCACTGATCTGTTGTCTAATAGTTGTAAACTAAGACGCCATTGTTGTCATGGGTGACTCTCAGTCTTGGACAGAGGTACTAAGGCAAAAACCATGTAAACTAAAGTGAGATGTGCTTCTAGACTGGTTTGTTGAATTTCTGTGAGGTAATGTCATTATGTGACATTATGAAAAAGCACTTCTCTGCACTTGGATTGCATTAGGAGATGAGTAATGGATGATGATCCTTTCCAATTTTTAAAAATGAATTTAGTCATGATTGAGGTAGAGTGAAAAATAACCTGATGATTAGTAGGTAACCAAACCCTTTGCCTTGGGGTATGAATCAGGTTTTAAGGAAAGAGCTGCAGGTTGTAGCCTAATCTCAAATTATTGCTATTTTAAGGTGGTTAATCTCACACGGTGCTCAGAGAGATGTTTTTCCTTTTGAATCTGCTTCTCTATTTTGAATTCTTAGAGTGAAACTCAATTTTCTCTTATTGTAAGGGGTAGTCTGTGGATACAAGATATAGGAGAAATTTTGCAGAACATTTTATTTAAAAGTGTCCTTTTAAACAACAAATTAAAATAATAGTATACTTGTCTGAATGTTTGTAATATTGTAGCAGACTCAGAATTTTTCTGGAAAGAATTCAGGCCATTACGCTTTATAATATACCTTTCTGTGTTTCTGAGTTTTAGGAGTATCCTCTGAAAAAGTTTTTGTAAATATATTCCAAATCAGGATTAGTTGTTATGATCACAAGTATCAAAGTCAATCACCATTGTAGTGTACAGTGGGAAAAAGTAGGGCCTGAATGTGTGTGATTTTAAGTGGTCGAGCATACACCTGCAAATGGAAGCCCTGGTTCAGTCCCTGGTCCAAATCCATCCCCACCCAGCACTGTGTGCCCCTGTTTCCCTCTACTCTAGTGGTTTCCTGGCAACCCATTTGACAGATATGGCCCCATGAACATTTTTTTTAAGAAGGTAATTTGTAGCATTTAGTTAATAAGTTGCCCTAAATCCTACTGAGCAAATTCATGAGAAAATAAGGTTTAATTCATGCTAATAAGGTTTAACTCAATGCTAATAATGGATCTGTGCTTATGTTGCCAAAATAGCATATGGCCATTGACCCCACAGTACTTGGTTTTCACTGTGCCCAGAAGGTAGGTCAACAGATAGTATTCCAGTGGGGCTGAGTGGACTGGACTTTGTTGACACTACAAGCCACAGAGGTGGTGGAGCATTTTCTCTTTTTGTGATCATCTGTGGTGTGAGAGCTACCTGTTTCACCTTCTTTCATGTGAGAGCCAGTTTCTTGGGATTTACCTAACTGTTAGCAGCCATTTAATTTGAATTTTACTTTTCTGGGTTGAATCAGAATAATTTGTACATATTACCATGAGTGATATATTATATTATTTTTTGTTTTAAGGCCACACTGGGCAGTGCTCGGGCTTGTCTAGTTTTTGTGTTCAGGATCACTGCTGGTAGTTAGTATGTGGGGGATCAGACACAGTTCTGGGGATTGGACCTAGTTCTGCTGGATGCAAGGCAAATGCTTTATCTGCTGTACTGTCTCCCTGGTACCAACATGGGTAATTTAAAAGTTTTTTTTAAGTTAGGACTTTGGATAGTGGAAAAATTAATATTTTGACCTGAGCCTATGTTTCTTTTTCTATAAAGTATTCTCATGTGGGTTGTCTGAGAAACGTCATTTTAATTGGGTTTCATCTTAAGGTCAAATTTTTGAAAAAGGTGTATGTTAAGTCATGATTTCAGGCATGATTTCTGTTAAAGCACAGCCAATATTTATTGAATTCTTACTGTCTGTAGCATTTTTTATCTCTTCAAGTCCCCATGACAACTCCTTGAGGTCAGTACTGTTATCTCTTTTTTAGGAATCTAGGGAGATTAAGGAAACTGGACTGCCAGAGTTTAAATCTCAGCTCTGCCATTTTTTCGTCTACATTACCTAATGACTATTCTGTGTTTATGTCCTCAGAGATTGCATTGTTTTTCAGAAGCTGAGTTATTGATTGATATTTATATTCCATGAGTTTAATTCATCAATAACCATTATTTAATGTACTGTTAGCTTAGTAGAACCAGGGTTGTTGTTTGATTAGAGAGATAAAAATGTGTTAAGTTAATTAATTAATTTTTTGAGTGTTTGGGTCTTACCTGGTGGTAAATTTACTCCTCTAGTCCCAAAAATTGTATAGTTTTGTCCACAAACATAGCTTCTAAGGAGAATACTGTAGGATCACGTAAAGGTTTTATGCAATTAGAAATAATCAGTTAGAAATCAGAGTAAAGCAGATTGATAAGTTAAAATTGAATGTAAGCTAATTTTTTTTTTGTGATTTATGTCCCCTCAGCTATGTGTTTTTACCATTTTGGGATTTTTCTCCGATATTTCTTCCCATGAGCTAGTATTTGGGTTATTGTGAAAAGGAGTCTTGAAACAATAAGGAGAACGATGGGAATGAACAAGAGGGCATTAATAAGATCAGGCAACAGCTGCTCCATTTCTCCTGCCTTCTGTTCCTAGACTTTTGCTAAGAAAGTGAATTATAGTAATGGGGCAGCTTGGTTCTTCCTATGGCAGTTTGATCTGTGAGCAAGTGAAAAAGAACAATTTAAATAGAGACATCTGTAGCTTTTGTTTGGTGTCCAGGAGATGACTGGTTAAGATAGCCCTTACAATTTCTCTACTTTATTTATGAAAGCTTAGATGCTATTTGAATTTTTATTTCCAGTATGTCTTTCTTTCCAAGTTATTGGATAAACATAGTATCAACCTTGAAGATTTGGAAATTTAGATGTAAGAAAGAATTTTATGTACAGACAATGTAATAAGATGCTCTTTTGTGATTATATTTTTTCTAGCAAAATTATATTGTGAAAATACTGAGAAATATCAGCAAGCTGAATGATCTTCTAGGTCCAACCTATTCATATATATTAAAACCGCAGGTAGCAAATGTTATAAGAAACAAAATGTTTCTATGGATTGAACTCCCATTTGAATACTTTCCTTTTTTTTTTTTTTTTTTTTGCTTTTTTGGGTCACACCCGCGATGCTCAGGGGTTACTCCTGGCTCTGCACTCAGGAATCACTCCTGGCGTTGCTCAGGGGACCATATGGGATGCCAGGGATCGAACCCGGGCCAGCATGGGCCGGCCGCATGCAAGGCAAATGCCCTACCCGCTGGGCTATTGCTCTGGCCCTGAATACTTTCCTTTTTGCATATGTTTATTTTTGCCATTTATTTATTCATTTACAGTATGATTCCAAAGGGTCCATGTGCTGCCTACTCAATCCAGTGATGCTTATTTCTATCTATAAAATTTCTCATGTAGAGAAAAAAAAAGCCCTCACTGATTTATTTTTTTAAAAACTAATCTTTTATATTTTCTCCTACTTTTATTCCTTTGTTTCTGTTGTCATGCCTTGGTGTCCACACACTTGATTGTGAGGCGTACTGAAAACTTCATTGCTTAATCTTTAATCAGCTTAGAGACTGCAATGCAAACATTATTATGTCATTTATTCATTAAACAAAGGTTAGGTGTTTGTGATGTGTTTGCTTGGCTCCAAGAAGTCTTGATTTCTCACTACTAAGAAAGCTTTCCAAGTTCAGAGACACTTAGGGCAAATTTTCAATGAGTCAAATCTTTTAGTTTAGGAGGTTGGAGGAATAGCACAGCGAGCTACAACAGTATGCTACCCACACGGCAGAGCCTGGCAAGCTACCCGTGTCGTATTTGATGTGCCAAATACCAGTAACAATTATAGACCTCATTCCCATGACCTGATGGATGGTTTGAGGCTCTTTATGTTCCTGGAGCAAGCAGGTGCTCTTGGGCTCTACTTGTATGAGACAGGACATATGGAGATGTTACTGGTGCCTGCTCGAGCAAATGGATGATGAACGGGAAGACAGTGATACAGTGATTTTAAATTTTATTTAATTTCACTGAATTTAAATAGGCAAATTACTAGTGGCTATATTAGATAATTTGCTATACTGATCTAGAGAGAAATTGCCTTAGTATGCCATTGGCTATCATGAGCAGTCATTTTCCACTTGACTTTTGTTGCTTAGTTGTGTTCACTGCCTAGGCTTTGTTAAATTATGAGTTTTATACATACTTAATCTACTGTGTCTGATAAGTACAAAAGAGTAAGTGTATGGATGCAATGAAATTTTAATGAAAATTAAAATGGAGATAAAAATAACAAATTGGGGCTCAACATATTTGTGTATTACATATGTGATATCTTGGATTTGAGCCCTTGTGCATGAAAAATTTGGATGTGAGGAGTAGAAAAATGTCTTAGACAGCAGTGCTTTTCTGGAAAAAGAAGTGTGTAATAGCATGCAGCGTAATGGGTGGAATGACTGCTCAGGAAGATAAAGGAAAGCTTTTGATTGAGGTTCTCAAGGGCACTCCTGTCTTAGTACTTGGGGAAACTATGCAGTGCTGGGATTCACATCTGGAATCTTGCATGCAGAGCATGTGCTCTAGAACTTGGAGCTATCTGTCTGGCCAGGTAAAGCTTTAGGTGGTAGGGAAAATATTGTGATTTGCTCAGAGTCACTGTTAGCTTATATTTATATAAGAAACAAATCTGTTTTTTATAGGCTATTCTTATGGGTGTGAAATAATAACTTATTGTAATTTTCATTTGTATTTCACCAATAACAAGTGTTGATAAACATTTTTTCCTCAGTCTAGTGGCCATCTGAAATTCTTCTTTGGAGAAATATGTATTCAGATCTGTGCCCAAATTTTGATTGGATTTTTTGTTTTCTGAGTTGTGTGTGTTTTTATTAATATTTTAGATATTAATCTTGTGTTGGATGTTGTAAATCCTTTTCTCACAATCAATATATAACCTCATTATTTATTAACGTGAACTGGGAATTGAATTCAAGGACACATCTTTGTATGTACATTTATGTGTGTATATGTGTGTATCTATATATGCATGTGTTTGCATACATATATGCATGTGTATATATGCAAAATATGCCTTCTTCCTCTGAGCAATATCCTAGGCTAACTTTTATTATTTTGGTGGTGATTATTTGGATTGTTTTTGTTTTTGGAACATGCTGTGATATGTCCAAGACTTATTCCTGATTCTGTACTCAGGAATTAATCCTGGCAATGAGCACAGGGATCATATGGATGCTGAGTGTTGAAACCTCGGGTTGGTTGGTTGTGAAGCCAGTGTCCTACCTACTGTAATATCTCCCCTTCCCATTCATGCTTTTCTTTTTTAAGTTTTCCAGAGGGGACTAACTTATTTACAGTAGTATCTGAGAATTCCCATTTCTCTACATCTTTCTCTATACTTATTATTTTTTCTGTCTCACATATTTTCTTCCATCTTAGTGGTTAGGAGCTATTTTTAATTAAAATTTTAATTATAATTTTCCCCACACTGTTATTTATTTGAGAACTGTGGTTTACAAAACTGTCAGTAGTAAAATTTCATACTTAAAATGATACAACTTGAGTCCCACTACCAGTGTCCTCCCTCTTTTCCCAGTCTGCATCCTTAACAGACACTTTGTAAACTAATTATTGTAATTAATTCTGATTCCATTACAGTAATATTGACTATATTTGGTGTTTAGAAGTATACAAACACCTCACCTCCGTTGGGCTGTACAGGGTCCCCAATAGTATTGGGGTCTGTTGGGTTCCCTGGAAGTGTTCATGGCCAACAACTGGCATCTATCTTCACCTGAGATTAGAGTTATAGGGTAAACTATCCTGGGTAAAGGTCATATAGTCCAGACTGTGTTTCTCTGGCCAGATTGATCTTTTTAATCCCTTCAGGGCCTATCGATCCACACTTTTATTTTAGGTCAGAATTGAGCTTATTCTGTGACCTTGCACTCAGAGTTGTGCTGGTCTTTCAGTTGTCCATGTCAAACCCAGGGTAATTCACGACTGCTTGACATGGGTCTATCTAGTCCCACAGGGGACCCTCCTTTTGGGGTGTGAGGAATTGGAATCGATCTAAAGGCAGCTGAGGTTTTTAGTTAGGAAATATGGCGGAAGCCCAGGAGTAACTAATTAACCAATGCTTAGTCTTACCTGTCTTCCTATGTGTATTAAAAAAAATCCATTGTAGAAGCATAAATATATGTAAAGAGCCTACAGAAAAGAGAGAGAAACCATCCTTTAATTTCCAAAACAAAATCCAGGGCTAGCAAGTAGGGAGTACTCAACACACCTCTACACCCTTTCTCTTCTTACTTTCACCCTTCATTTCTCTCCTTCCTTGACCTTTCTATTTCTGTAATATAGGGCCAAGATTTTCCATATCTTCCATTCCTGTGATGTTATTCTGTGTACTGCAAATAAATGAGAACATCTAGTATTTGTCCTTTTCCTTTTTAACCTATTTCACGTAACATGGCTTTTCTAGTTCCCTCCAAGTTGCCCTGAATTGCATTATTTCATACTTCGTGTGGCTACTACATAATGTTCTATTGTGAACATATACCCTAACTTCATTATCTAACCATCAGTCATTGGGTGTTTTGTTTGACTCCATTAATGTACTAAGGCTCTGCAGTGAATATAGGTGTAAATATGTCTTTTCTAAGAATGTTTTGTGTCTTGGGATAGTGAAATCACTGGATTGTAGGAGAGATCTATTCTCACCTTCTTTGAGAAGTCTGTAACTATTTTCTGCAGGGTCTGAATCAGACAAAATTCCAACCAGTAATGATGAGCGATTTTGTAAACCACATCTCTACCAAAACAGGCTGCTTCTAGTTTTTCATAAATACCATTCTAACTGGTGTGAGATTTTACCTAATTGTCACCTTGATTTAAATTTTCCTGCTAGTATGTGATAGTGAACATTTTTCATATGCTTACTGGTTGTCTGTCTTTTGAGAAAAGTCTCTTCATTTCCTCTCCCCATTTTTGGATAGGTTCTTGGATGTATTCTTGTTGATCTTTGTAAGTGCATCTTTCTTTTTTTTGGGGGTGAGAGCTCACACCCAGCAATGCTCATGGGTCTGCACTCAGGAATTACTACTGGTGTTGCTCAGGGGACCATATGGGATGCTGGGGATCAAACCCGGGTTGGCCATGTGCAAGGCAAATGCCGTACCTGCTGTACTTCTGCTTCGGCCCCTCTTCATTTATCTTAGATGTTCTAGTGTTGGATGACAGGTTTAGCTAGTTTGGGAGCTTTGCTGTTTTACCCACTCACAGCTTAATATACTTAAATGTTCTTAAGCCAAGGTTCATTCTAATGAGATCTCTCTTCTATGTAAACACTGATAGAGGGTGTGTCAGTTACAGAAGTCACCTTGACTCTGAATAACTTCTGACTTATACAACTACTAAGACTTCTATATTATCTAGATTGGGTACAGCTCCTTTTTATACCCACTGCCCCCCAGCATCGGACACTTAGAATTTACCAGGAGACTACCACCCTGCCTATGTCGAAACTGTCGCTTAAGATTATAGGAAGGATCATACTAGTTTGCCCTGAAGCAGGTGAGTATGCCCCTTTCAGTATACTCAGAATCACCCTGGTGCAGATAATTAAGTAGGACCTTGTAGGTACCATCTAGATTACATGAAGCCCATAAAATTAAGATGTGTTACTTTATATCAGCCCCCTACAGTGTTTTATGTAAGAGATAATCTCAAAAGAAGGGATTAGTCCTTAGCATAATCCTTTGTTTATACCTGTAATAGGGTGTGACACCACCCTTCTACACTCTGTTTAGGGTTCTTTGTTGACAGGACCCTCCCTGTCAACAGTTAGGATTACTTTGGTGTATATAAGGGGACTGACTTGAGGTACTCGCCCCTTTTCCCCCCTTCTCTTGGGTAGGACTCCTCTCGGGTGAGTTCCTCTCTCTTTGGTGGGAGACTTGGGCTCTCTTGTATGGTCTAAGTTCTGACCAGAGCTAGAGTTCTTTCATTATATTGGATTGTGGTGGTAGATCTTTTAAAAGCCTTTTTTGGAACTGTGCTGGACTCGTGAGTTTTCATCTGTTCCCCTGTCGTCCTCGGAGGTAGAAGAGAACTTCTGTCCTGATACTGTTGGGACCCCAGTGACTCCCGACATTCTAGAATATTAACTCTGATGTATTGTGCAAATATTTTATCTTACTCATTCTCATTCACTTTTTTTAATACCACCGTGAGATATACAATTACAGAGATGTTCATAATTGGGATTCAGTCATACAGTGTTCCAGCACTCGTCCCTCCACCAGTGCCTTATTCTCACCACCAATGTCCCCACATTCCCTTCCACCTCCCTCCAGCCTGCCTCTATAGCATGCACCTTTCCTTTATTCCTTTTCCTCTCTCTTTCTCTCTCTCTCTCTCTTTCTGTCTCTCTCTCTCTCTCTCTCTCTCTCTCTCTCTCTCTCCCTTCTCATCCACTGTTGATGGGAGTGCTGACTAGTTCAGCTCTTTTGGAAAACAATATGGACATTCCTCCGAAAACTTGATATTGAGCTCCCATTTGACCCAGCAATACCACTCCTGGGAATATACCCTGGAGATCCAAAAACACACAGCAGAAACACTATCTGGACTTCTATATTCATCACAGCTCTATTCATATAGCCAGAATCTGGAAACAACCTAAATACCTAAGAACAGAAGACTGGCTAAAGAAACTATGATACATCTATGCAATGGAATACAGCTGTCAGAAAAGATGAAATCATGAAATTTACCTGCAAATAGATGGACTTGGAGATTGTCATGCTGAGTGAAATTAGTCAGAAGGAAAAGGACATATATAGAATGACTGCATTCATTAATGGGATATAAATATATACCAGTGTTCTACTAATGGTGGGAAATGGTAATGCCAGGTTAGAACTCAGCATTGAATATACACAAAGAGATTTACATGATAAACCCTAAATGTCTGAGGGTCAAGCCACAATGATCTTACTCATTTTAATCTGTGTTTCCTCTACCATGAATAAACATTAATTTTATGTAGTCCTTTTTTGTTTATTTTTGTTTCTATTGTTTTTGAGAATAAAATTACATAATTGATAAATCTTTGAGGTCCAAAACCTGCAGCATTTTTTCCTCAGGATAGTTTAGGGGTTCAGGTTAAATTTTAAGGCCTTTTTTTACTTTTTGCATAGACTTATATAAGGTGTCAGACACTGATTTCTTTCATGTTTTTTTTTATCGTGTGGTTAACACTATTTGTTGAGGGAATAGTTTATTTAAACAGTCTTATTTGAAAATTACTTTTATTGAGATATTTGGTATTGTGATTTACAATACTGTTAGTTATTGCTTTCGACACCCACCACAAGGCACTCACTTCTTCCCACTTAGATCCTAAATGCCTCCTGATTCCCCTCTTCTCACCCATAAGCTTAATTTTCTGGACCAGCTTTCTAGTTCTCTTGATTTTGATCATTGTTTTACTTCCTTAATATTTCTTTAGGTCCCATATATAGGTGAGTCACTCTGTTTATCTTTTTACTTAGTAAAAATGTAGTACTTTACTAAAGTAGGTGTGACCTTACTTAGCATGAGACCATCTAGTTTTATTTATGCCAGGGCAAATTTCATTCTTACAGCTGCATAGTATTCCATTTATATATACATATTATATATATTTATCACAACTTCTTCATCTCTTCATCCATAGTTGGTCATTTGGGTTGTTTCTGTATCTTAGCCTTTGTACACTATATGCTCACCATTGTAATGAACATTGGCATGCATATTTTCTTTAAAATGAATATTTTGGTGATTTTGAAGTAGTTGCAAAGAATATTGTTGTGTCATGGAAGTTTTATTCCTACTTTCTGGAGAAATATCATTATTGCTTTCCATGGAGGTTTAACCAGATAATATTCCCACCAACAGTGAATGAAAGTTCCTTTCTCATCCCAGTTCTTCCAACGAAAAATATCTGAACTGTTTCCAGACCTCTTGATATGTGACATTTTCACTGGTATAAAATGTTTCATTGTTATTTTTATTTATATTTACCTAATCATAAGTGATGATGAACACTTTTTCATATGCTTGTTAGCCATTCATATTTCTTCTTTGGGGAAGTGTCTGTTCATCTTAAAGAGGTTTGTCATAATTCCATTTCATGGCCCTGACTCCTTAGTCATAAATTAACTGGCATAGATATGGATTTTATATTTTGGTTCTTATTTTTAATGTGTTCAGACTGCCCTTAGCCCATTGCCATGCTGTTTTGATTACCATAGCTTTATAATAGTTTCAAGTCAGTTAACATGATATCTATAGGTCATCAGAATGGTTTTTCTATTTGCATGTTTTATGATTTCATACAAATTATTATTAGTTTTTAAAGGAACACTAAGTCTTTGAAGAGTATCACTGTAAATTTGAGTGGGTTTACATTGAATATATTCAATAATTTCTATAGGATTGCCTTTTTTACAGTGTTAATTCTTCTACTCCATAAACAGAACATTTTTCTATTTTCTAAGGTGATTTTCTTATTATTTCATAAGAAATTTGTAGTTTTCAAGGTATAAATCTTTCTCTTCTGTTGTAGATTCCTAGCTTCTTGATGTCTTTAGCATTCTGCTCAAGAAGTTTTTCAGATCTTTCTAGTTAATTTACATATAGGAATGCAAGATATTTTTGGGCATTGATTTTGTAATCTACTTTGTTTTACTAGTTTATTGTTTCTAAATATTTTGAAGTGGAATCCTTAGGACTTGCACTGTTTTTTTTTTTTTGGGTCAGACTTAGTGATGCTTGCTCAGGGGTTACTCTTGCCTCTGCACTCAGGAGTTACTCCTGGTACTGTTCAAGGACCATATGGAATACTAGGGATCGAACCCATGTTTTCCATGTGCAAGGCAGATGCCCTACTCACTGTACTATTGCTATGGCCCTTTCCACTAAATTTTCATTTTATTTCATTTAAATTTTATTTTCATTTGGGGGCCACACATGGCTGTGCTCAGAAATTAGTTTTGACTCTGTCCTCAGGATTCACTTCTGATGGTTCTGAGTGCATCATATGCGGTTCTGATGTTAGCTTTGTGCGAGACAGTTACCTTACCCTCTCCACTGTCTCTATAGTTTTTTTCCCCTTATGTTGGAAATGATTTTTATATACTTGTTCTCCACTTGTATATCTTCACTGGAGAGATGCCTATTCATATCTTTTGACCATTTAACAATTGTAGTTTTTGGGCCAGAATGATAGTATAGTGGGTAGGGCATTTGCCTTGTATGTGGCTGATTTAATTCCCAGTGCCCCATACGGTTCCCTGAGCACTGCTAGAGTGATCTCTGAGCACAGCTGGATTTATCCATGAAACAAAACAAAAAGAAAATGGTTGTGTTTTTTATTTTTTTATAATTATTGAATTGTAAAAATTATTCACTTATTCTGGATACAAGTCTTTTATCAGATACATGCTTTGAAAATTATCTTTATTCTGTCAACTATTTTTTTCACTTTTTTTTTACTTTTGAAGTCCAGACTTGTCTGACAAATACAAGTTTGTGAAAAAGCTATTGATTTTAAATTTCTTGGTGGCATAAGGTACTGGGCCAGTGATTCTGAAGTAGCCTTCTAATTGCTCTGTATCGTTAAGATCAGGAAGTTTGAGATATCTGGCAACAACTGGTAATGACAATAATGAACTTTTAGTGTTTATCCCTGGAACTTAATTAGATCTTTTACTGGGTGTGTTCTTTCAGGTGACAAACATCCCTAGCTGAGGGTGATTACTAAAAGCCAATCCAACCAGTATGACAGCTTACCTTATTGCTGCTTTGATCTTCAACCAGAGCAACCCAAGTTCCTCTCCCCTTCTTTTTTCTACCCCCATATAATAGAGACAGTTATACTATATAAGCCAGGTTCACAAATATTGCAAGACATCATCTTTACTGTCTTAAATATTCTCCCTCCCTGTTTTATTCTCTTTGTCTTATGTTCATACATTGAATCTTTGGAGGGCCCCTTCAGCTGGATAGCCCTCCATAAATTCAATGAAGTGAAAAAGGCTTGGAAAGAAAAGCAGACTTCATTTCACTTGAGGTTTATCTTTGCTGGGTTGGGATATTTGGTAAGGATTTAGTACATCACATTTGCGAATTTGGGCTATCCTTTTTTAAAGGTGTGTGTGTGTGTGTGTGTTTTGGGATGTGGAATAGGGTAGGGGCGGAGAGTGTTCTGAAAGGATTTTCAGTGCCACTCAGAAACAGGGCAGTTGATGACCTTGACTCTTACAGGCTGATTTTCTTTCTTGCCCTGACACCATACAGTTGTGTCATATTTGGTTGAAACATTTTAATGTTTTCATGCTTCTTTTGCTCATTTCCTCCTGGAATACTTCTCTACTGCTTAGAGGTTGAGAAGGACTTAGAACAGTGTATCTGGCAAAAGAAGTAGAAATCTGATTTGTATGATAAGTTGTACTTTCCTGGATGTTGGCAGAATTATTCCTACTCTTTTTTTGTTTGTTTGTATTTTGGGCTACACCCAGCAGCACTCAGGGCTTACTCCTTGCTCTCCACTCAGTGATCACTCCTGGTGGACTTTGGGGGCGAGGGGTAAAGAGAGGATGCTGGGAATTGAACTCGAGTCAACCGCAGGCAAATCAAAGGCCCTACTGGCTGTACTATTACTCTAGCCCAGAATTATTTTCATTCTTAAAGTTGTAAAACTAGTCTGTCTTGTACCCCATACTCTGGTTGCCTATAGGTATATAGTGTGACCACCAAGGGAGAACAATTCCAGTACTTTGCTTAGTGCTTTGGCACATTGTAGTCACTTATAAATGCGTGTACAATAAACAAGCTAAACACCAAAGACTAGTTAGTATCGAAACTCTAGAACCAGTCTAGGATGTGTGAACAGAGTAGGTGTGCTGACACTCAGCTTAGTCTTGTGGACTGAATTTTCCAGAGTCAGCAGGGTTTCTGAACGAAATCATTTGTTTAGGTCAGAGTCCTTTTGATCTTTGTTTCACTGTGGGCTTTGGGAAGTTACTATTTGGGGAGAAATGGTACTTCTTCCACTTTTAAAACTACCTGCTGGTACTGATTTTAGGCTCCAGGTGTGTGCTTCTTTTAAAATGACAGCATAGGGAATGAAAGGTTAGTGAGCTGTATTTCTTATTGCTGTGTATGTCCTACTAATAACAGTTTATAAATCATGGTGCCTTCTACCCCGCCAAAAAAAGAAAGAAAAAAGAGTGGTGTTACGGTGACTTTTGCACTAAGATCTTTTGCCTCCTGGCAGAGGCACTGATAACAGCAGATCAATACATCACCCTGGTGTGATGTAGCATTCTCAGAGATTGTGAATGTATTCGTTAGATCTTAACATTCATTTTTCAGATTTTGTAATTTTTAGTTTTTTTTACTGATGTGTAATTATTGGTTTATAACATTTGTTTTAGGTGTACAGAATTATAAATAATCTATATGTAAATCGGCTGTGTGTATAGTGTATACACACGTGCATTATACACAGACTGCTTAAAGTGCGATCCATTCTTTATATTTTTGTTTGTGTTTTACTTCTTCCTACTTATTCTTATGTGGATTGTCTCTTGTGTTGATGGGTTCTGTATGGGAAATAAAAATAAAATAAAAGCAAAGTAGAATATTCTGAAACTAGATATTAAGAAAAGATATGTTGAAGTTATTTATATAGTTTACTATATATGATATATATATATATTTAAAAGAAGTTGAAAAGCTCAAGGTAATTAAAATAAAAAATTGTAGAGCTCAGAGTGGATAGTACAGTGGGTAGGGCATTTGCTTTGCATGTGGCCAACCCAGATTCAATCCCTGGCATCCTAAATGGTCCCCGAGCCATCCAGGAGATTCCTGAGTGCAGCCAGGAGTAACCTCTAAGTACTGCTAAGTGTGCTTCCCCACCCAAAAAGTTTTGAAGATATGTATGATTAGTCAATGATAAAATGGGTTAATTTATAAAATCAGAGAGAATTAAAGAATATTTCTTGATTACATAAATATATTTGTGTCATGAGTCCTCATCTATTCCAAAAGAGTTTATTAACTCATTTTCTGTCTATTTAATGAAAAGAGTTAAAAAATAAAGTTATTCTCTTATGGGGATGTAATAATTTGTATAGCATTTAGTTTAGTTTTTATTGAACCCTATTATATCTATATATAATTCTATTTTTTTTTTTTTTTTGGGTCACACCTGGCAATGCTCAGGGGTTTCTCCTGGCTCTGCACTCAGGAATTACTCCTGGCGGTGCTCGGGGGACCATATTGGATGCTGGGGATTGAACCTGGACCGGTACCGGCCGGCCGTGTTAAGGCAAACGCCCTACCCGCTGGACTATCGCTCCGCCCCCCTATAATTCTAATGTTATATTTGATTAAATTACATTATTTAAGTAGCTTGCAGAGTCAGTGTAAATTAGTAAATATGATAGATTCTTGTTCACCATGTACCCAGTGATAAGAGCAGAATTTCATGAGCTCGAAGGATCTTGATTACCAGGTAAGAGAACTAGTAAGATGGGCATAGACTGTAAAGTTTTACAGGATGACTGTTTCTCTTGAAGTTGACTAATTGGAGATGGGCAGAGCACTTCTTTGTATACATTACTTTAGAAATAAAAATAATATATGTAAGATATATATAACATATGTAGGATATATTATATAATATATAATATATGTAAGATAATTATAAGGTAGTGAAATTAGAACATGTTTTATTTTGTCATAAAATTATGTTTGACTTTATTTGCTTCATATGATGTCTGTTTATGTATAGTAACTTCACTTCTGAATAATTTTGGCATTTTAATGTTTTTTAAATATTTTTCTTTCCTAGAAGATAATTTTAAGTCTTTTCAAAATGTAATTTATAAAGGTATGAATTACCAACATCCATTTGTTATCAGATTACTAAAATACAACAGAACAAAAAGGCCTTTTTTAATGTGTGAGTCCAGAGGTTCACTGAAAATAGGATACGCCCAGATTTTATATATCATTAAAGGTGTTAATGTGCTTTGTACTTTGAGTAATAAATTCTCTGTCATTTGAAGAAATCAAAGTCCATAATATTGACGTGGATACTTTCTATTGCTTTGAGAAGAGACCACATGTTAGAGAAATATATTTTCATTGTGCTCTTGGTAGATCCAGGGTTTTGAGAAATTCTAGTACCTTTAGGATGTTAGAACTTCAGTGTAGAGAATTATTTCTTTACAATTATTCAGGTTTTGTATATGGTTGATTAATCAAATTGGACACTCAGTGGTGTTCAGGATTCACTACTGCCTCTATGCTTAGGGTTCGTTCCTGGTGATGCTTGGGACCATAAGCAGGGGAAGCACCTTAATCCCTTTATTATCTCTCTGGCTTGGAGTGGAGTAGCAGTTTTCCTCTCATAATTTCTGCATATGTATATGTATGGGAATGAGGCTCATTGTGTTCCTGGAGCAAGCAGCTGCCCTTGGGCTACACTAGCATGGGACAGGGATGAATGGAGATGTTACTGGTGCCTGCTCGAGCAAATCGATGAACAACAGGAAGACTAGTGATACAAGTGAAGTGTTA
The DNA here is from genome assembly GCA_021461705.1 of Cryptotis parvus. NCBI lineage: Eukaryota > Metazoa > Chordata > Mammalia > Eulipotyphla > Soricidae > Cryptotis > Cryptotis parvus. Next base: position 22,989 of record JAJIBD010004894.1, read on the forward strand.
TGTATGGGAAGTACTTTATTAAAATATAATGCTTTCATATATATTAATTTTGTCCTCTCCAGTGATGCTCAGTGGACCCAAGGGTCACTCCTTGCCAAGCATGTCTGATGGCTCAATCCAAGGAGCCAAAGACTCCAATTCTAGTATACTAGGGACCACCAGTGCCACCATGGTGCTTGGGTGCCTCCAGGGCTACTTAGGGAGTCTGTGGTGCTGAGTCTGCACATATAAAGAATGTGCCATTGATTGGTGAGCTGTCTCAGGGTTGTAAAATATGGCGTTTTATTTATTTATTTGAAGTAAAAACAGATTTTATTTGGAGGTTTTGAGGAAACAGGAGAAAAGAAAGTGAGAAAGAGTATACATCTCACTAGGGAAATGCAGGGGACACGTGCTCGGGCAGCACACGTGCTCAGCCACCTGGGCTCAAGCAGCACAAGGACTCAGGCACCTATGTGCACCTAAATATGGCATTTTAAAAAGACTACAAGATATATTATCAGAGATCACATATGATCTTTGAAATTGTATTTTTTTATTCAATGTATATGTAATTGACTACCTTCTATATAACAAGCCTTATTTAGGTTTTGGGGACAGAGTGGTCAATGAAACAGACAAAATATTCTTGTTCTTGCAAGGTAAAACAAAATGTGTGTGTGTGTGTGTGTGTGTGTGTGTGTTCTTTGATTAAAAAGCAGATGCAGGGTATGGAAGAGTTGAAGTTACACATAGGGTGGTCTCAGATGGCTTTGCTGAGGTGCCTGATGGTGAAAAGCATTAAGGAAGTGAAGGGAGTCATATGTTTCTTGTGGGAACAGTCCTCTTGGCAGAGGAATTGCATGTTATTATCTGAAGGCCGGCAAGCTTCCTGCTTCCCAGGAATGATAAGAGCAGTGTGATATAGTAGAGTGAACGGGTGGAGGAAAAGAGATGCCAGTCCCTGTATGTTGTAGTCAGTTATGACTTCTAGGCTGTTGTAAGATCTTTGACTTGTTCTTGGAGTAAACAGAGGGACTCGTAGAAAGTGTCAAATTCTAGTTTATATTTTAAGAGGACAATACTTCATTGTCATGACAGTAAACTTAACAGGGAAGCGCAGTATTAAGGAAACCAGTTAACTACCTGTCATTGCTGGTGGTTTGAAATGGAGGGTGTGTTTGAAGGTGGTGTGGGGAAAGAGTTCCTGATCCACAGAATGTGGGATGTGAGTAAGAGAGGTCAGTGACGACTTGCAAAGTGTTTGACCTTTACAGCTTGAAGGATGAAGTTGTATTTACCAGGGTAGAATCTGATAGTAGGGGTGGATGTCTCAGAACTAGGATGCCTGCTAGGCGGTTAGATACACTGGTTTTGATTTTCAGAAAACAAGTCTTGTGTTCAGACAGACATTTGGGTCTATCAGACTTTAAAGACTTGGTGGGTGAAGAAAAAGAAAAGACATTCTGTACCAAGAACTTGGGCTATGTTCATATTGTGGTTGGGGAGAATGAAACCAATACAGGAGAAAAGGAGAAAGCATTTAATGATATAGAGAAAATCCAAAAGAGCATGGTATTTTGGGAGCCAAATGAAAAACTTTCAAGGAGATTGAGTAGGATATTCTCAAGTGAACTATTTTGAGGGTGAAAAATTGATGTAGGGGTGCCGGGGAAAAAAGTCAAATGGACTATGAACAAAACCTTTTTTTCTCCAAAATTTTATTTTATTAAAGCACTGTGAATTACAAAGTTATTTGTAGTTGGTTTTTTCACATAAAGTGTTCCTTCACCAACCTTCCCACTAGGATCAACTTCCTTCTACCTGTATTCCAAAGTTCCCACACCTACCCCCTCCCCTCAACCCCCCCTCTCTCACAGCTTCAGTCTGCCCTCTTGACAGATACCATTTAAATTTGGTTCTTTTTTTTTTTTTTTTTTGGGTCACACCCGGCAATGCTCAGGGGTTTCTCCTGGCTCTGCACTTAGGAATTACTCCTGGCGCTGCTCAGGAGACCATATGGGATGCCGGGGATCGAACCCGGGCCAGCATGGGCCGGCCGCGTGCAAGGCAAACGCCCTACCCGCTGGGCTATCGCTCCGGCCCTAAATTTGGTTCTTAAAGTTTGGTCTTGTGATTTCAGTTTTGTGCACTCTATTGGTTTGAATATGTAGCGCTATCATTTAACACCACCAATATACCTGAATTCCCTAACTCTGTCCTCATTGCTTCTCATCCATCTCTTCTCCCCTTCCCTTCACTCTGTTTCTTTCCTTCTCCCTGTACTCTGGAACCAAGGGTGATATAGGCATCCCTCCTTTAGGCCATCACATTTCTTCATTCACTTACTCTAAAGACTACATATAAGTGATATCATCCTGTGTTTTTCCTTCTTCTGGCTTCACTTAGCATAGTATCTTCTAGTTCCATCCATGTTGCAGCAAATTCTATGATGTAATAATTACTTTCAGTTGTTTAGTGTTCTATTGTTCATATAAAACATCTTTTTTAGTTCACTGATCTGTTGTTGGGCATCTGGGTTGATTCCAAATTTTAGCTTGGAATTAGTACAGAGTGCTGCAGTGAATAGTGGTGTGCACATGTCCTTTTGAATGAATGTTTTTCTGAACTGGAGGTAGATACCCAAAAAGTGGTAGTTTTATGGCAGCTGTGAGTAGCCTCTCACCACTGCTGGATGAATCCATCTTCCCCCATACCTCCTACCCTTGCCTTCCAATACAAAGAGAATGACCTAGAGTTTAGCAGTAGGAGATCACTGATAAGCTTGATAAAATTTTATGGCGGAAAGATTAATTGGTGATTGAAGACTTAAGAGAGAACAGGATTAGCAAAAATTAAAGCATCAAATATTCATTGATTTTTATTGTAAATGGAAAATAAAAATTATAACAGAGGGGAAAATTGATGTCAGAGGTTATTTTTTTTGTCTGAACCTTTAAATAAATGATTTGTTGGTATAATAAATGAATCTGTGAGTCGGTAGTAGGTAGGGTAGAGTTAAGGGAACTTTCTTTTTGTATGTTTGAAGAATGGAGTTTTTGGTGTGTGTATGTGTGTGTGTGAGATAAATAATAATTTTTTTCCTGGAGAGGAAATGTTAGGCCATATAGTTTAGGTCCTCTGGTTCCTATATCTTGTCCTGAATTTAAGCTTCACAAGGGATACGTTTTAGGATTATTTATTACTTATTCTCACAGAAATATTAGTGAACTATTTATATATAATTAAATGCTAGTACATGACTGAAATTCTTAGTAGTCACTTTAAAAATAAAAAATGACAAAAATGTTCATTTTAATAATTATTGTATTTAACTTGGTATATTTTAAATATTTTATTACATAATAGGTAAAGCTTATTGATATAATTTATTTTCTTATAGTTAGAACTTTGACTTGTATTTTATACTTAGGTATATGTCAAATGGTACTGTTTGATTGTTTTGGATAATTTAGACCTATATGCAGGTCATTTTCTGTTATATTAAGCTTAGTTTTGTATGCATGTTTATTCATTCTCTATGAATATCAAAATACTATTTGTGATAGTGATATTGTTTAAGTTCACTGTCACTGCATCACTGTCTTCCCGTTGTTCATTGATTTGCTTGAGCGGGCACCAGTAACATCTCCATATGTCCTGTCCCAAGCAAGTATAGCCCAAGGGCATCTGCTTGCTCTAGGGACAGGAAGAGCCTCAAACCATTCATTCAGGTCATGGGAATGAGGACCATAATTGTTACTGGTTCTTGGCATATCAAATAAAAAGCGGCAGCTTGCCAGGCTCTGCCATGTAGGTGGTATACTCTCAGTAGAAGGCTCTCATCTCGAGCACTTACTGATAAAATTTGTCCTCATTTTTAATGCTTCTGCTAATTCCTGGGCTCTTTCTGATAAACGAAAAGTTTGTTTCATTTATCATAAAATGAAACTGGGTTTACACTGACCCAGACTAAGAAAATGGGCAATAAAATTAGGATGGAATATTTTTATGAAAGTTTAAAGATCTGTGCTAAAATGTGATCAATATAGGTTCTTTTTTCTTTTTTGTGTTATACCCCGCAATGCTCAGGGATTATTCTTGGCTCTGCACTCAGGAATTTCTCTTGGCGGTGCTTAGGCGGTGCTTAGGCGGTGCTATAGGATGCTGGGGAATTGAACCCTTGTAGACCATGCGCAAGGCAGACACCCTACCTGCTGTGCTATTGCTCCAGCCCCTAAAATGTGACGAATATAGGAAAACTAATTTTTAATTACCAAAAATTAGCCAAGCGGCACAAATGCTGGCTGACTTTGACCGAGAATGTGGAAAGATAGGTCTACAGCTGAATCTAAAGAAAACAATGTTCATGAAGAATGAACTAGTTCCTGAGGCCCCATTCACTCTCAATGGAACAAACATCTCTGAATGCAGCAGTTATGTGTACCTAGGTCGAGAAGTCAACATGATGAACGACCTAAAACCTGAGCTGCGCAGGGAGGAAGGGAATGCCTTCAAAGGCATCGAAGAAATAGCTAAAAGGACAAAGAACCTCCGGCTCGGGGCACATCGCTTTGACTCCACCGTTCTCCCTGCATTAACATACGCCTCAGAGACCTGGGCCCTACGAAAGCAGGATGAGAATGCTATTCGGGTCTCCCAGAGAGGCATCGAAAGAGCTATGCTTGGAATATCACACCTCACTCAAGTGAGAGAAGGAATCGGAGTTCTGACCTCCGTCGCTATTCCAGAATCAGGGACGCTGTCTCGTTTGCCAAGGCATCGAAAATCAGATGGGCTGGACATGTAATGCGATTTGGAGACAACTGCTGGACTAGCGCCATTACCGACTGGATCCCACGGGATGTCAAAAGATCATGGGCTGCCCACCTACAAGATGGTCAGACTTCCTTGTAAAGACCCTGAAGGAACGGTTTGAGGCTCTTCATAGTCCTGAATCAACCAGATGCCATTGGGCTACATTGGCACGTGATAGGGTCCAATGGAAATGTTACTGGCGCCCGCTCGAGCAAATCGATGAATAACGGGATTCAAGTGATCAAGTGATCCAGAATTTTTAATTGGCACAAATTTCACACCCATTTTCCTTCATTTCCCATAAGACCCTATGACTCACATTTCATAATGAAGCCAGAAACAACGGTAATTTGTCCTGGGTTACACAATGGATAAAGTGTGGATCTAGGAATTTAAATCTTAGTTTAATTTTAGAGCTTCTTAGAGTCTTATAAAGTAAATTATTTTTTTAAAATAAAAATTATTATTGTGACGGGGGATATTTGGGCCTTATCTGGTGGTCTCAGGGCTTGTATCTGGCTCTGTATATATAGGGATCACTCCTGATGGTGCTTGGGAAACCTGGTAATTAAACACAGTGAGCCTGCATGGAAAATTCCCTAACCTCTGTACTTTTTAGATTAGGTGCCAAATCACTTTTGTATATTCCAGAAGGGCATCTTTAAATTTTGTCATTGAGGGTAAAACAAATAGAGACATTTTTGGATTATGAAGCAAATATGTCTTGGAAACTTATTATAATTAGATTTTTAAAATGCGTCACCTCCCAGTTGCTGTGAATTTGTCTTAACTTCAGAATTGTATTTTTTATTAGTTTATTTTTGGACCATACCTGGTAATGTTCAGGGATGACTTTCAGTTTTAGAATAGCTCTGGAAGTGGTCAGGGACCAGGTAAGTTGCTAGGGATCAAAGCTGATCTTACATAGGCAAAGCTTTGCTTTCCAGCCTGTTGATCTATCTTTCTGGTCCACATATTGAATCTAACATTTTTAATGTAAATTGGAACTCAACTTTGTGGAAAAACAGTCAATATTTTTTTGTGTAATTGAGAGTTAGGTTTGCTTAGGTAGATAAGCTCTGCTTATCTATACTAACAAAATATTTTGATTATTAAGAGCAATTATAGAAGCAATCATTTAGTGAGTGATCTCTGTATGACAGTTATGTGTTGCTAAACAAGGTTTATGTTCATTACCTCATGTACTAATTAAAATGACGGTGTGAGATACAATAGGTTTTATCTTTTTTTGGTAATTGATAAAAGTAATGCCGCTATATTCTGAAACATTTAGACTCTGTGAGAGTTGTATTTGATTTTGGCTGTCACATTTTAAGAGAAATATTATCAATGAAAAGAGAATTTAGAATCTTAGTGATAGAAAAGGATCAGAAAATTGTGTGATAATATAGAGATTGTAGGAATTGCAAGATTTTTAGGGGGTATGTAGCTCTTAAACAGTGCTCAGGAAGTCCTGGGACCACTTCAAGATATATTTGGTCAATACGCTTGGAAAATCAATGCTAGAGTCCAAGGATGTAATGCAGCTTGGTCCCTTGGACAATTGGGATACCCTGGTAATGTTCAGGGCCTTCTAGGGTGGCACCTGAGGATTGAAGTGGTACACTATTTTTCTCCCCTTAATCTAACTGTTCACATATTTTCTGCTCAATGATGATCCTCCCTCCTCCTCCTCCTTCTCTTTTTCCTCCTTTTCTTCCTCCTCCTCTTCCTTCTTTTCCTCCTCTTCCTTCTCCCCTTCTCCTTTTTCGCTTTTCCTCCTCTTCTCTCATCTTCTCCTCCCTCCTCCCTCCTCCTTCCTTTCCTCTTTCCCTCCTTCCTTCTTTTCCTCTCTCTTCTCTTCTCCTCCCTCCTCCCTCCTCTCTTCTTTTCTCTTTTCTTTCTTCTTCCCCTCCTTATCCTTTTCCTCCTCCCTCCTTCCTTCTTCCTTATTTCTTCTCCTCCCTTTCTTCTTCCTCCCCCTCCTTTTCTTCCTCCTTCCTTCTTTCTTCTCTGCCTCCTTCATTCTACTTCCTCCTTTTACCTTCTTCCTTCTTTCTCCTTCTCCTCCTCCCTTCGTTTCTTCCTCTTCCTCCTCCTTTCATCTCCTCCTACTCCCTTCCTCTTTCTCCTCCTCCTCCTTCTTCCATCTCCCCGTCCTCCCCTTTACCTCTTCCTTCTCCTCTTTTCCTCCCCTTCTTCCTTCTTTGTCTTCCTCCTCCTCCTTCTCCCTTGATGGGACCCACCTTTTGGGGTTTAAGGAACTAAGGTCAACCTGAGGGCCAACTGAGGCTTCAATCAAGTAAATATGATGGATGCCCAGGAGAAAATATTATTTGGAGTCAATTAGCTCCCATATTACAAAAGGATAGCGTTAACTGTCTCCCATGTCTGTACAAAATGAACATTGCTCTAAAATAAAAATAAGCAAAGGGCATGGGTTCCGGAGTGATAGTACAGAGGGTAGGGCATTTACCTTAAATGCGGCAGACCCAGGTTAGATCCTCAGCATCCCATATAGTCCCCCAAGATTGGCTAGGAGTAAGTCCAGAGCACACACACAGTAGTAATCCCTGAACATCTCCGGGTGTGACCCAAAAGGACAAAATAAAAACCAAAATATGCAAAGGATATAAAGAGAAAAGCATTATTTCATTTACATATACAAAATCCAGAGAATGTTTGACTTTACAAGTTACTGTGTCAGATTTGGTGATATTTGTGATGAATAGATAGGGGAATCAGAACACAAAGGAGGGGTTAAAGATAAGCACAGCATTGGTGGAATTCGGTGTGCTTCTGGAGCACTGTAGCAGATGTAATTCAGTTAACTTAAACTCCCTGCAGGATGAGAAAGAACAATCCAGTGGTAAACCTAAAATGCCTTGAACTGTAACCCAACTTTTGTCATGGATGTCTGGAAAAGTGACCTTTATTCATGCTGTGGGAATGTTGACTGATTGAGTCTTTCTGGAAAACAATATGGATGTTCTTAGAAACACTAGAAATTGAGCTTCCATTGATCCAGCAATTCCACTTCTTGGAATATACACCCAGGGCCCAAAAACAAGATGGAGAAAAGATAGCTTCTTAATTTTATTGAGGTATGTTTTCTGGCCCAACACATCTGTCTTGGAGAACGTTCCTTGTACACTGGAGAAGAATGTGTATTTGGCTTTTGGGGGATGGAAAGTCCTATATATCTACTAGCCCTCTCTCTTCCATTTTGTCCTTCAAATCCAGTATTTCCTTGCTGAGTTTCAGTTTCGTTGATTTATCAAGAGGTGACAAGACAGTATCAAAGTCTGAAACTGCTATTGTGTTGCTACCAATGTCCTCCTTGAAGTTTATTAGCAGTTGTTTTAAGTATTGTGCTGGCGCTTCTTTTTTGAGTGTGTATGTTTAGGAGTATAATTTTTTCCTAAATACATATCCTCTGATTATTAAGAAAAGGCCTTTACTGTCCCTTCTAACCTTTTTAGTTTGAAATCTGTGTTGTTGGATACTAGCATGGTCACCCTTGCCTTTTCTTTTTTAGGCATTGTTTGCATGAAGAGTTGTTTTCCAGTCTTTGACTTTGAGTCTGTCTTTGCTCTGACTGTTCAAATGTGTTTCTTGTAGGCAGCAGAATGTTGGCTTCAGTTTTTAAATCTATATTGTCACTTTGTGTCCTTATTTGGTGCATTTAGACCATTGACATTGAGAGAGATTATGGTGATGGCATTTTGTGCCATCTTTCTGTATAAGGTTTTAGTGTTTTGGGGGTTTGTCTTGTCCTATAGTCTCTCTTTTTAAAGTTGGTTTTGAGTCTATGAAGTTCCTGAGCTGTTGTTTTATCTATGAAGTTGTGTACCATTTCTTTTAATTTGAATGAGAGCCTTGCTGGGTAAAGATTTCTTGGTGGGGGTGTACATTTCGTTGAGATTTTTTTTTTTCACTATTTCCCACCACTGTCTTTGGTCCTGGAGTGTTTCATCTGATATCTGTTGTAAATCCTTTGTATGTAATTTTCTTCTTTGTTCTTGCGGTTTATAGTATTGTGTCTCTATCTGTGAGATAGAAACACAAGCGGCCGCATGGTTCATCAATGAATGCTTTATTTGGAGGTGTTTAAAAGAGTTTGCCTCCCGCTCGGCAAGCCTGGCAAGCTTCTCGTGTTGTATATGATATGCCAAATTCCAGTAACAATTATATTAGGTCATTTCCATGACCTAATATAGTGGTTTGAGGCTCTTTATGTTCCTGTAGCAAGCCGATGCCCCTGGCTCTACTGGGATGAGACAGAACATATGGAGATATTACTGGTGCCCGCTCTAGCAAATAGATGATTAACGGGAAGATTGTGATCGTGATCGTGATCGCTCTCTATCTGTGGTATTCATAGATCTATATATATATATATATATATATATATATATATATATATGTATATGAAGTCTTTGATTAGTGTCTCTTAAAGCTGGTGCCCTTCATACTTCTTGGATCTGGATGGCTGCATGCTCCATCTCTGGGAACTTTTCAGCAATGCCATTAACTCTTCCTACCTCTTTGGGGTTGCTTCTCTGTCCCCTGGGACTCTTATTATTTCTATTCAATTCATGTGTTAGTTCTCTTGCCTGCCCTTGACTATTTTGAGTTCTTTTACCAGCTTCTGCTGTTGCCTGAATGTTTTCTGCAGCTCATTTTCAAGCTCACTATTCTGTATTAGACTGTTGTCATTCTATTGTTGAGGGTACCCATTTTTTTTTTATTTCATTTACTGAAGTTTTTATTAATGATACATATGTTTGTAGTTTTATTATTTCTGCTCTTGTTTCCTCCTATATTTTTGACTGTTCATTCCATTGTTTCTTTCATGTATTTTACTGTTTCTTGTAGCTAATTAAATATCTTCACCATTTCATCTCTTTATTTTTTTATCAGAGAGATTATGTATGTGGCTATTCCTTGTTGAAGTTTTGGGGCTTTTTCTGTATTGAATTCTCATCGTGGTGGTCTGTGTTATTTCCCCCATAATGTGGTAGTCCAGAGGTTGATCCTTCCAGTGCACTGTCAGTCTCCCCCTCTCACTGCCCAGTAGGACTCTGGGGAGCTCAGTAGATTGTGGTCTCCTTTTTTTCCCTTCACATATATTATTTACCTCTTAGGTGCTCCTGTGTGATTTGTATGTCTCTGGCGCTGAATCAGTGGACTTGCCTTTGGCCTGAACTTGCTATTATTTAGATTGGGATTGTTTTGGTTCTGTGTTCACCATTGTTTTTGTGAGTTTTGGGGGTATGTTGATTTGAATAGGCTAATGGACTATGGCCTAATGTGATTGGGGTAGCCAGGCTGCCCTTGTGAGAGTTCTATATAACTGTCCAAGATATGGGTCTAATGCAGTATGGAAGAGTAGATTAACTCACAGCAATGTGAGTATCTGCTGCCAGGTTAGCCAGGTCCCCAACTTTGTGCCTGCCTGTATGTTGGTATGGGGGAGGGGAGATGTGCCATCATGGCACACGTTCTGAGGTCACACAGTTTGAGTCCTGGCTGGTCTCTGCACTGATAAAAACACAGGTGACTGGTGTTATTTTTTGTTTTGGAGTTTAACTGGTGGTACTCATGGTCTAATCCTGGCTCTGCGTAGGGAATTGTATTCAGTTCTAGGGACAAGATCAGGATTATTCACAGGGAAGGCAAACACTTTAACCTCTGAACTATTTCTCTGATTCCAATACTGTGGTTCTTAAAACAAGATAGACTAGAATTTTCTCTTTGGTCAGCACAGAACAAATGCTATATGTATATAGTTAGAAGAAATGATAGAAAAAATGGGAAAAAAGGAAGAAAGTTCATACCAGAAATCATCCATGATTGCATTTTACCCAGGACTTCCAGTTCTGTGAGAAAATCTAGCTCATTTTTGGGGAATTTGCACCACACCAATGGTGCACAGGTATTTCTCCTGGCTCTGTGTTCAGGAGCCACTCCTGGTAGGTCTTGGGAAACTATCTAGGATGCTGAAGATCATAACTGGGTCTGATATATGCAAGAATAGCTCTCTATATCCTCTGTACTGTATCTGTAGCCCATCTGTGTATTTGTTCTTAAGCCACCTCGTCTGTGACTTAATTGCAGTTGTTACTACAATTTTAGTTCATTTACACAGCTACTTTCCCCTCTTTATTCCATCATCTGGACCTCTCATAGTTCTCCTTTTGTTGCAGTTTTAAGAAGCATTGGTGTCTAGGTCACACTGGTATGTAGGTCTATGAATACTGTCAGATACTACCAGTATTTTTATTAAATTGGGAAATACCAAATTGCCAGTGCCCTTTTAAAATTGGGAAAGAACTCCTAGATGGTCTGAATAGTCTCTATTCAGGATATTATTCTTCAGTTGACATCTAAGATTAAGCTATGTAGTTGCCCAAACACCTAAACCAAATTTCAAGATTCCTGTTTTTCCCATTCTGTGTTTGGTGTACTATTTAAATTCAAAGAAATTTTTCTGAAATTTTATTCCTTTTTTTTCATGACTATGTCATTATTTTTATTGTGTTTAAAAGTTAATTTTTATTTATCATTGTTTAGGTAGTCATTAATAGTATCTATGGTAGACAATATCATAATTACTATATTCCACTGCCACCAAAGTACCCATATTCCTTCACCACTGCCTCTTGTCACCTCTAGTCTGGTCTTCCTCCAACCTCCAACCCCATCACTATGTGGAATTACTTTTATTCCAGTTCTAAAAGTTTATTGTTGCTAAGTATTGTCTACTCTCTAATTTCCTGTTTCTCTTTGTATTCCATAGATGGGTAAAGTCATCCAGTATTAGTCCTTATCCTGCCTTCACTTAGCATAATGCTCTCCAATTTATGATACAGAAAAACACATGATTTCATATTTTATGGAAGCTGCATAGTTTTTAATTGTGCATATGTGCCACATTGTTGGACATTTGAGTTGTTTTCATATACTGGTTATTGTACTAAGGACATTGCAGAACATTGGTATGCATATATCATTTTGAATCATTATTTTTTGTGTTTTGGAGTTAGATCCAAGAAGTGAAATTGGTGGGTAATTTGAAAGTTGGATAGAACTTTCCAATGAGTTCTATCCATTGGAGAGATGTGAACCAATGAGCCAAATCATTCAGAGTTGGCAGTTTTTAAAATGTGTCAGTTTGGGGGCTGGAGCGATAGTTCAGCGGGTAGGGCGTTTGCCTTGCATGCGGCTGGCCCACACCGCCCAGGTTCGATCCCGGCATTCTATATGGTCTCCCAAGCACCGCAAGGAGTAATTCCTGAGTGCAGAGCCAGGAGTAACCCCTGAGCACCGCTGGGTGTGACCCAAAAAGCAAAAAAAAAAAAGCGTCAGTTTGTGCTACTATGATACATTATAATAAATCAGGTCACTTAAGTCAAGTTATTTTCACAATTTTATTAAATTAGGTGACTAAAGTCCTTATTTTCACAAGTTCTGGAGGTTGGCAACCCTTATATTAGGTGTTGACACATGGTAGTGTTCTTTATTTTCTTTCTTTGTTTGCTTTTGGGCCATACCTGTTGCAGGACTCCTCTCAGAACCTCTGCATTTGCCCTGGATTGCCTCCTGCAGGTCACTTCAGAGATAGGGGGGTAGTCTAAATGTGGCAGTTTATCTGACCATGTATTCTATACTGGCTGGTATAAATATTCTCTCATGCTACCACAATCATCATGGGACTAGCTAGATCTTACCAGCATATTTGCCTGGCCACGCTGGATCTCTAAGTAATTAGACCAGAGAGAAATGCTGTTTGCCTCCAAGCAAGCAAGCATGGCTCCCTGATAACTCAAAGGCAACTAAAATACAAAACTACCTTGAAGTAGACGAGACTTGTGAAGGCTTGGAGAAATATTTAACTGGCATTAGTATTAGTCTTTGGTACAGAGACATGCCATCTCAGAAACCCCTTTCTCTACCCTATGAAGGCATTTCCAGGCAGATCTTGGCTCAAAACATTAGCATATAATAGAGCCTAGATGAGGTGCTGGGAGAAATTACCTAAGGGCATTTGACCCTTCCTGCTTCCCATAATAATGGGAGATCTCTCTCTCTCTCTCTCTCTCTCTCTCTCTCTCTCTCTCTCTCTCTCTTTGGGCTCTCTCTTTGTTAGCTTGCACCCTTCTTGGGAGTCTTGTCCTTTTCTCCTTTTTTACAGGTCCTTTACGTGGTGGCCACCATCTTGGCCTACACGTGGCTGGGGTTCTAGCCAGGAATCTAAATACAGGGTTTTTCCTATTGTTGATTTGTATGCCTGAACCTGTGATAAGTAAAGCCTTTTAAAACTGCATCGGATTCCTGAGTCTTCATCCTTTCCCCTCCGGCTTCAGAGGTAGAAGGGAACTTCGCTTCCTGGCATTGTCGGGGACCCCGGCGGCATTCCCCGACACATACCCAATGATGCTCTAGGCTTACTATTGGCTCTGTACTCAGGTGGTCACTCCTGGCTGGTAGCTGGGATGGAATTGGGTATGGTTCCATGCAAGGCAGTGCCCCACTGGCTGTACTCTTGTTCTGGCCCTTGTTTTTATTTTTGGTGCATACCCAACTATGCTCAGTGCTTACTCCTGACTTTGCACTCACCCCTGGTGAGGCTCAGGGGTAGTGCCAGGGATACAACCCAGGACGACTGCATACAATCCCATAGTGGCATTCTTGTGACTTTTACTGGTTTGCACCAGTTATTATTGTGTTGTCCCTGATGGAAAGGGAGCCACCGAGTTTTCTGGTTTCCTATAAGGCACTAATCCCATTTTGATGACTCCACCTTCATCACCTTATCACCGCCCAAAACCCATGCCTAAATGCTATCACATGGGGTTTAGATTTTTAACATAAGATTTGGGTGGGGTTGGGGGAGACTGTCAGTTTTCAGCTGTTTGGCTGAGACAATGTTAGGTACAGAACCAGTCCAGAGGCTCTCTAAGTATTATTTCTTCTATTTATTTCCTTCTCTCTTCAAGACTCTTTTCCACACTATCTCTAGTCATCGCCCTTAGGCCAGTTTTGGCTTTCTCTTCCTCTAACTCCCTATCTTGCCAGGCTGAGAACCCAGTCTCAACGGACTTGCCTGACTTAACTGTTTTTCCAACTGTATATATATCCCCTTAATTAGGATATTGGTCATCCCTTTAACTCTTTTTTTTTTTTTTTTTTTTTTTTGCTTTTTTGGGTCACATCCGGCAATGCTCAGGGATTTCTCCTGGCTCTGCACTCAGGAATTATTCCTGGCGGTGCTCAGGGGACCATATGGGATGCCGAGGATCGAACCTGGGCCGGCATGGGCCGGCTGCATGCAAGGCAAATGCCCTACCCTCTGGACTATCTCTCCGGCCCCCTTGAACTCTTAAAGGCATCCCTTTAACTCTTAAACAGGATATAATCATTGAGACTCTTGCACTGTATTTCTGAAAGTGATGCCTTCCAATTTCTTCTGTTGTGTTAGTGCTTGGGAGCATACTATTTCCCATTGAAACTTATTATATCACTGTATTCCTTCAAGTTTTTCAGTATGTTGTTAAAATCCGACTCTAGATCTTTGGTCACACCTATGTATCCTACAGTAGCAGAAAGTGTTTGACTTCACTGAAAGTCTCTCTGAACTACCTGTCCACTCCTCTCCTCATATTTAGTCTTAGTATAACAATATTGCGATTAATGTATAGTAAAATAAATTCCATTTGTTTTTCACAAGGGTAGGATGGATTAGTGTATCTGTAAGAACATAAACAAAAGTGGAACCTAATTTTCAGTATAATTTTAGTTAGATCATTATCTGTGCAAATAGATTGAGGAAATAGATAATCAATATGTTTTGTTGAGACAATAGAGTCATTATCTTCCTTTGCTTAATTTGATAAGCATTAAATCATTATTTGAATTTTTTATTGTAATTTAGAAATGGAAGTTACCCTGCAAATATTTTTTTAGTGGCAGACATTTATCATCAATGTATATGTGTTGTATTCTGTCTCTCTCTCAAAGGTAAACGGGAATCAAAGGTAAACGGGAAGTTGGGGTTCAGCCTTCCTATGCAATTTGAGTTGTCTGCCCTTTCATAGCCTACTTTAGTTCTGAGATAATGTGTATGAGTTCTATTATTGAGTTCTGAGGAGAGCAGTTCTGGGTGCCCATGAACACTGCTGGAGCATTGAGGCCAGTTGATTTCTTATCGACTGTATCCAACATCCAGAGTTTAGGTGAATGGAAGCGGAGGGAGAAGCAGTGTTGCTCTGGTTCTGACTTGGGCTGTATTTGGCCCTAGCAAAGACTGCAAACCTCCCTGCAAACTAAGCTACTAAATCTCTTGCTGATAGACAAATACCTCTCTGGCTTAACTAACTGGAGTTCAATTCTTGTTTTTAACTGGGAACCCAGATGGGGACACCCTTAATTGATTGTTTTTATATTGTTTTGCAGGATTCTAGTGTTTAATCATCCTTGCCTAAGCACATCAGAGGTTTGCATGTACTAGTTAAGGAATGCATTCCCTAGGGTGCATAATTACTATTTATCTTGTGCTAAGGGCTTATTTATTCTCATCTTTAACTGATTTACTTTCAGAGAAACCTTCTAAGAAAGATTCATTTTTTTAAATTCTTTTTTAAAGCAGGTACTATTAAGAGGAAGAATGTTGGAATGTAGGAATTCAAAAGTGTTATAATGAGGTAAAACTATGTTTGACTGGTAGAAAGGTTATAGTCTTATTACAAACTCTGAAGTTCTAATTGTGCTGTGGTGGCAGGGCTATAATTAGAAATGAAGAGGGCTTATCAGTGGTTAGATATATTAGGGTAAATAATGAGTTTATTTTAAATGAATATTTCAAATTTTAAAAATAAGATAATAAAAATATGCATATACATGTGCATATTTTTATTAGCAGGGACAAATTTAAAAATTCTTAAAACTATTTTTTTCATAGTTGAGTTTTAGGTTGATCCTATTTCAACACCAATCCCATCAACAGTGTGTCAACTTCCCTCAACCTGTGTTTCCATACTTCCTCTGCACCCCAGCCTCCACCATGTCCCCACATGTTTATTTGACAGGCATTTTACAGAGTTTCAGTGGTTGCATCTTAGAATCATATTTTCAGTTTTTTTCTGAATTTTTTTTGATACATGGCCATACCATTCACCCATATCACTAGTAGAACTGAAGTCCTGATCCCCGTTCACCCATTACTTCCTGTTCTCCCCCCCCAACCCCCTTGATTTGTTTCTTTGTTTGTCTCTCTAAACACTGGGGTCAAGGGTGATCTAGGCACACCCCACCACTGTTTATATTTCCTCATCCAGTGTTATATATACCACAGATAAATGAGATCATTCTGTGTTTGCCTTTCGTCTTCTGGCTTACTTCACTGACATGATATCTTCCTATTCCAACCATTTTGCAGAAAATTGCATGATTTCATTATTTCTTGTAGCTGCATAGTATTCCATTGTGTTTATATCTTCATCTTCAAGAACATCGCATTTTCCAGAACAGCTTTCTTTAAGGAGTGTGTTAAAAATGCCTTTATTTTTAAAATTTCCTCGTGGACTGTTCATATGTAGACCATGTGCCTCTTTGCTGATCGTCACAGAAATCTGCCTTTCCTCATGACGCTTAAGAGTAGAATTATTTATTGAATTTTGAGAACCTTGATTTTAGTTTGAACTATACTGTTTTCTTTAAATTAAAAGTAGGTTTAGAAGGATTTAGGTCTATAATGTATGATAGTGAAGACTAGTGCTAATGAGAACTCCCTTAATAGTAATTTGGATATTGAGTCGTCCTAAGGATAAAAGATCAAAGGTATTTGATTTGTGTGATTTTATGCTATATTGTAAATAGCTTGGTAATTTTTCTTTAATTTCTGTGAATGCCATACATTGAACAAGTAAGAGGTAGTGAGACCTTTCTTAGAAATGACCACTGACAGAAAAACATTGATGTGCCCTAAATATGGATGCTTTTTATTTTATTATTCTGTCTCTCAAACCTCCTCATAGGAATTATTAATATTTTCTGCCATTTCATAAAATCACACTGTACTGTGTATTTCTATGTAATTTAAAAATAAGGTAATATTTTCATCATGTTAATTGTTGCTTCTAAATTAATTTGTTTTGTTTTAGGATATAATAAAAAATAGTCTCCTTTGTGGTAAATGTAACAGCTAAGAATGTGTGGGGTCCTGATCAATAGTGAAGAGCTTTGTACATTTGCATTGTAAGCTGATGGTCATGAGTTCAAATCCCTGATGTCCCACGTGTGTCAAATGTGATTCTATCAATTCTTCTGCTTTAACCCTTCTGTGTGTGATCCCCTGTGTCATAGCAATTTCAAATGGCACTGCACCAGGTGCCATTTGGTTGCACTGCAACCAAATGCCTCACACCATAAAAGGGATTTGAACAATGGCAAGCACCAACAACCAAAGAGTTGTATTGGCAAGCATATGTTTGAACACCACAGTCAACTGGGTGCACACCATAGATGTACTGCATTTGCCTCAACTAAGAATGCAGGTATGTCAAGTACAGTGAGTGAGTACCACAGATAAGGGGGAAAAAACCTTTGGGGTGCCATAACTTAATGTAAAAATCTCAGTGAGCATCTAACTATTAGAGCACTACAGCTAGGAATGATACCGCGATCAACCACAAATAACAAAAGGAAAGGAGGGATGTGGAGAATGAATAAAACAGAATAAAGAATACTTGGGGGGTAAATATTTGTGGTTGGAGGTAGAGTACAATGCCTACAGACCATATACACACAACAGAAAATTTAAGGAAAAGAATTTCTAGAAGAATGTATGATGGATAAAACTTTACATAAGTCCTCAGAGCTATTATAAAAATGGATTCCTTTATAGGAATTTAGTAAGGGAAGTTATTCTGGAAGGTGTTATTGAATATTAACTTTTCTGGCTACAGGTTTATTAAATACTTTATTTTGGAATTTAACAGTTTAAAGATGTTATAATCCTTTCTAATATACATACTTTGACTTACTTCTTATTTCCATGATACTTAATAGTTAAGCTTAATCTAACATGTTAGATTATTTTCCTTTGGAATTTTATTTATATACTTTCTTGTATTAAAAATCTTTTTACTGATAATGGGTCTTTATTTTTTTGGGGTGGACTTTTATTTGAGTCAGCCCACAACTCTTAAAAGCCTGTTCTGTAAGCCAGTTAACAGGAAATAAGAGTAGGAGATAGCTTTCCTTTATGGGTCATAAGCCATGTCTATAAAAAAGTTGCTTATTTTACCTCCAGTGAAAACTGGCTTTGAAAGTTATGACAAAAGAGGAATTCTACAGGACTTGCTGCTAAGGGTACTTTGAAGTAATGTGAGTTTTCAGGGTGACTATTTGAGGACAATACTTAAATGTTCTGTTTTTATAATAAGGTTCAGTTCCTTTATGTCCTGTAACTGAAATCTTGTAGAAATCATTATTAATATCTGAGTATCCTAATTAGTCATAATTGGACTTGAGAGTTGTTTTTCTAAGTTAGGAATTATTAGTAACTAGGTGAAAATATAGGTGTTCTTTTCGTTTCTGTTATTTATTTATAGGGATCGGTCCTTACTCTGTTGTGCTTAGGGGTAGTGCTTGGACCCAGCCACGTGGTACTACTGATGGTACCCTGAAGTATTGGGGGCCACCAGGAACACAACATGTGGTGCTAGTGGGAGATCCTAGGGATCAAGATGGGGGCACTAGAGCCATATGCTTGCCGCTATTTTTGGTGATCTTGACTGAGGGCATGGCTGCCCTGTAGCCATGTAGTTTTGTGTGAGTCCATACAAATATTTTTTGTGTCTTCACGCAGGAAAGGTCATAGGAATCCATGACAATTGAGAACCAGATTTTCTTTTATTGGCAGTTTAAGGAACCAAAGGAAAATCAGTGCACATTTCCTTATCATGTAACTTCCATATATTGTAAACAGTCCTAAGAATTGAAATGAGTATATTGTGGGCACAACCCTAGTTAGTTCCTCAAATGGGTGACTAGTTTAGTTTTGGTGATTTAAATAAACCTAGATTGTTCACTATCCTTTTTGGTAAACTTCTTGAAAAAATTTACCACATAGGTTCTGGGAACATTTGAATGTGCACCCCTAATTTCATGCTTTTGGAAATAAATATTGGGAAAAGCTTGTGTTTGGTTAGCCAGTTAATTTTTCTAATAACTTCTTTGCTACCTTTCCCCAAATAAGAGGCCAGTTAAAGTAATTCAGAAGGGTGAACCTGGTATGTGTTAGGCTTTCTGAAAATAGTTAAATGAACAAAAATAGAACAACTTTAAATTTTGTTTGGGCTTAGTTTGAATATGATATTTTTGTCATGGGTAATAGATACTTTTATTGATGATGTAAATTATCATTATATCTGAATATAAGGAATATCACGATCACGATCACGATCTTCCCGTTAATCATCTATTTGCTAGAGCGGGCACCAGTAATATCTCAATATGTCCTGTCACATGCTGCAGAGCCAAGGGCATCGGCTTGGTACAGGAACATAAAGAGCCTCAAACCATTATATTAGGTCATGAGAATGATCTAATATAATTGTTACTGGCATTTGGCATATCAAATACAACACGAGCAGCTTGCTAGGCTTGCCAGTGGGGAAGCCTTCCTTGCTCTCCCTGTGCTCACATTAATTTATTTCCCTCAAAACTGTTTACCCTAAGGGACCAGAGAGATAGTACAACAGGTAAAGGCTCTTGTCTTGCAAGCAGCTGGACCCAGATTTGATCCCTGGAACCCCATAGAGTCCCCTGAGCCTACCAGGAGTGATTCCTGAGCAGAGACCCAGGTGTTGCCCCCAAAACAAAAGCCATAATCATCTTAATATAACCACCCCCTACAAAATTTTTTCCGTGAGAAATTCATACACACTTTAGGTTTTATGGCACTGTCATGTAAGTGGCCACAAAATAGATATTCGATGACAAGTATTTGAAACCAGTGTTCTTAATTTCTTCTAACTTCCCAATTACTACGAGACTTTTAGAGAGAATGGACTTAAACTCATTTCATCTTACTACTACTGTTACTATTTCATTTTTTTTTCTTTTTTGGGTCACACCTGGCG
Organism: Cryptotis parvus; assembly: GCA_021461705.1. Taxonomy (NCBI): domain Eukaryota; kingdom Metazoa; phylum Chordata; class Mammalia; order Eulipotyphla; family Soricidae; genus Cryptotis; species Cryptotis parvus. Next base: position 42,935 of record JAJIBD010004894.1, read on the forward strand.
ACTCAGGGGTTACTCCTGGCAGAGCTCAGGGGACCATATGGGATGCCAGAGATCGAACCGGGATCGGCTTGTGCAAGACCCTACCTGCTGTATTATCACTCCGCCCACTATTTCATTTTTGTGATGTGAGAAACATTGAGTATTGAACACATTTCTAATATGAACTGTAGGCAGGAAATACAACATGGAATAAAACAGACATGTTTACTATTGCAGTTCATTGGCAACTTCCCACACGGGCCCCATCATTTGCCTGTTGCTGGGGCACATCCTCATTTGTATATGTTTCTCCTGTCCCCAAGCTATTCAAAATCTGTTAATGTATTCTATTACTTTATTCCTATTATTTTATTCCTTTGTGCCTAAACCTCCCATTCACATCAACAGGGGAATTTACCCAGGTCTCACATGTGTCCTCGCAAAAAGACTAAACAGCTAGACAAACTATTCAAAGCGTAACAATACATAGTCTTATACTGCACAAGACAGTGATTCCTAGTATTTACTAGATATTGGCAGTTAATTCAGCTTACATAATTGAAAGATGACATTATTCATCTATTATTATTAATCGATAATTGAATATAGTAAGACCAGGCCCAGCATGGTCTGTAAAGATGAACATCTCCCTTCTAGCCCTCTCTTTAGCAACAGCAAAGGATAGACTAAATTGAGAGGGGGCCATGTTGCTGATCTACCTCAGAAACGATCCCTCTGGACCAGGGAGGAAGCACAGGCGGTCAGTGCACATGCTTGGCTTGATGGAGGTCGGGGCTTGAGGACCAGCACTGCTAAGTGTGGCCCCAAATTACCCCCTCTGGTGCTCTTATACTCGTTTTCAAGCATAAACATAATGTATGTTAAAAACTGGATAGACTCAGATTTCTTCCTAAAACTGTTACATTACTTATAGATAGGGTAACACTCTGAGAAGTATATCCATTCTCTCTAAAAGTCTCGTAGTAATAAGGAATATACATACAGATAAATTTCTGTATGTATAAAGAAAGTCATTCAAAATAATTTATTGAAATACATATCATCTAGGAATCATTTGGGCTAGTAAAGTATATTAAATTTTTGTGTTTTAAGTTTCTTAGTTCTGTTTTTCAGAACTTCTCAAACAAGTCTTCTCAACTATCTCTATAAGTAAAATGCAGGTAACTTTTCTTCTATCCCTCCCTAAACCCACTTTGACCATAACCTGAAGAAGCTTGCTGTCAGGGCATTACTTCTTTTATGACACATTAAAATATATTCCAATTTTATATTATACATAAAATGCATTTATTTTAATATATAATTTAGATTTTAAGTGATCATCTATTCAAGCAGCCATTAGAAAACGATCTGTTTGTGAGATCCTTGTGAACCACTTGAATGAAGCTGAGTAGCCCTGAGGATTATTTGGGGCTTGTTTGATATGCTAAATTTTAGGTTTATCTGAAAACCAGGAGGTATGGGGAACTATGCATGAATATCCTTGTTCTGGTTCCAGGGATATTAAACAAAGTATTTATCATACCCAGTGTCTCATACATGAAAAGTATGTGTTTTTTCATTGAACTCTATTACTGTTTCTAGAAATAGGAATTTTAAGAAATTATTCTAGTACAGAGTAGTGGTTTCAACCATTTTACACATGTGGATGAAACTTGTCCATAGATCGGCTTTGAAAATCTTAGGTGTAGATTGTATACATGTGAGAAGGACAATGGAAATCTGGTTTTATAGAAAAATACTCTTCCTTTTTTTAGTTTTGGGTGCATGAGGTGTCACTCCAGATGGTTCTTAGGGCTACTTGTGCTCTGCTTGTCATTCCTATGGGTAATCAGGGAACCACACCAAGCCAGCGATAGAACCTGGCCCTTCTGAATGTGGAGCAGACATCCCATACTGTGTGTCTGTGTCTCTGTTTCTCTGTTTGGGAAGAAACTAACTGATAAATCCATCTTATCTCAGTGGGAAGTTTTACTTCTAAAGTGGCACAGTATAATCTACATTTTACAGAGATTCAAGTCAGTTGTTTTCCTGACTCTAGGATTGTGTGCCAGTGGTAGTCCTGCAAAAAATGAATTCAGCACATTAAAATATTTTATTAAAGGGAGATTAAAATGCTTACTACCTGCTTCCCATATCAGTCCTTATAAGGAGTAATGAGATGATACTAATAATGCACTCCAAACTCACTAGAAAAATAAACGGGTTTGGAAAACAAGTATTACCAGTTTAACTCATGCAGGGTTATCTGTGCTTTTAAGATGCCTTTTATTTGGTTCTCATTACTCCACCCCCACAGTGAAATGTTTTATTAATCCTGAGGCACATCGAGTAGGTTTGATAATACCCGTGTGTCAAATAAGGAGTAGGCCTATTGCCTTTGCATGTTTTAACTTGCCATTCTCAGGAATCCTATAAGCTTGACTACTGAATATTGGATTTTTTAATTTTCCTCTTAATGGTTTATTGCATTTCTCAGTTTTATATTTGTTTGACGGGATTCAACCTCTTCAGTTATGGTAAAAGATAATTTTAGAGCATGATTTCACCCAGTCTTTAGTAATAAATTCTTACTGGCCACCTGGAGATAAGATACATACATGCTTACACTCTCAGGCAGGGTGTGATGAGATGAGAGAAAAATTCTTGTCAGAAAAGTCTTAACCTTTTGTGAAAGGCCCAGTAGGACACTGATGTAGGGTTTAACTTCCTCTTCTTTGTGTTTTCCCTTCATTCTAGTTGAAGAAGTTTCCCATCAATGTTAGTAGGATGTACCCTATGCCTTTAGAAGGCTAAAAGCTGATCAATGTAATGGTATGTATAAGTTATATGCCAGACTGTTCAGAGAGATATTTCTGAAAGAGGAATGAATGAAACCACTGTAATAGGAAACAGCAAAGTTTAAAATAATGTTGATGTTCAGGATGGCAGAACTGGGGGAGGTGGAAATGAGATGAGAGAAATATAATTTTAAACTTTTTAAAATTCCATTGAAGTATAATGCTTGATTGTTAGTGTAGTCTAAAAGACCAGTTAAGCACATTTAAAAATAACTTCTTACCATGAATGAACCTTTTTATGAGCTGAACTTCAATGAAGAATAAATTGGTAATGCAAATTGTGTTTTAGTGGTTTGTTTAAAAAGATTATATGACTGGGATTAAAAAAAAGTATCAGGGCTATAAAAAAAATCAGACCTAAAAGCCATGCTAATTATGGTAATAGTTTCTGTTATAGAAATCAATGGGGAAATGAATGTCAGTATGCTTATAATATTTTTTTAAGTTTCAAATTATACAAAAACCTGATTTTGACATATAATAATATATTCCACTGTTTCTGAGTGAGTTGAGAATAGTTGTAGACACAAGAGTCTTTCATGCCCTTTTTGGACTAACTTGCCATTTCAATGCCTCATCACTCCAGTAACTGGAGATCCAGGGAATTTTTTTGTAGTATAACAAAAGTCATGAATTAAAATGAAATTATTTCCTATATTTGTTTTATTGATAATTATATGGAAAAAAATTATCCTATTAGAAACTTACATGGTACTTAACAAAGGAAACTTTATGAGGTATATTTTTGGCAGAAAATGCTGAAAAGGATAAATTCTCCCTCCATATATGTATGTGTGTGTGTGTGTGTGTGTGTGTGTGTTTAATTATTTATTTTCAGCAGGAAGACCACCTACTTGTTAGAGGATAACTTAACCTGTGGAGCAGATTCCAGCATTCATTGAGCATTAGCCAACACAAAGTAGAAGGGGTGAAAACTGAGCAGACCGATTTGACACCTCCTGCTCTTTTCAATGACTTATGTTGCAATAATGTGGCCCCCTATATTTTACCTATAAGTAAACCCTTCAGCGTTTTCTACCAAATATAAATATATGTTAATTAGATTTGGAGTAGTATTAGTAAACTAGATCACTAGATCACTAGACATCCCGTTGTTCATCTATTTCCTCGGCGGCGCCGGTAACATTTCCATTTGACCCTATCACGTGCCAGTGTAGCCCAGTGGCATCTGCTTGCTTCAGGAATACGAAGAGCCTCAAGCCGTTTGTTCAGGGTCTTGATGAAGAAGTCTGACCATTTGTAGGTGGGCAGCCACATGATCTTTTGACAACCCGTGGGATCCAGTCGGTAACGGTCTTTCTTTCTTTCTCACACCCGGCGATGCTCAGGGATTCCTTCTGGCTCTGCACTCAGGAATTACTCCTGGCGATGCTCGGGGACCATATGGGATGCCGGGGATCGAACCCAGGCTGGCACAGGCCGGCCCCTGGCAAACGCCCTACCCGCTGGGCTCTCGCCTCCGGCCCCGCCCATCTGATTTTCGATGCCTTGGCAAATGAGACAGCGTCCCTGATTCTGGAACAGCGACTGAGGTCTGAACTCTGGATTCCTTCTCTCACTTGAGTGAGGTGTGATATTCCAAGCATAGCTCTTTCGATTCCTCTCTGGGAGACCCGAATAGCATTCTCATCCTGCTTTCTTAGGGCCCAGGTCTCTGAGGCGTATGTTAATGCAGGGAGAAGGTGGAGTCAAAGAGATGTGCCTGGAGCTGGAGGTCTTTGTCCTTTTAGCTATTTCTTCGATGCCTTTGAAGGCATTCCATGCCGCTCTTTTCCTCCTGCGCAGCTCAGGTTTTAGGTCGTTCATCATGTTGACTTCTCGACCTAGGTACACATAACTGCTGCATTCAGAGATGTCTGTTCCATTGAGAGTGAATGGGGCCTCTGGAACTAGTTCATTTTTCATGAACATAGTTTTCTTTAGATTCAGCTGTAGACCTATCTTTCCACATTCTCGGTCGAAGAATTAATAAACTATTTCTTTTAAAAAAGTTTAAAATTGAATAACCTTGAGGTGCACAGTCACAATATTGTTTATGACTGGGTTTCAGTCATATGGTGTCCCAACACCCAATCCTTTACTAGCGTACGTTGCCACCACTACCCCACTCCCCAGTCCCCAGCCTCTATGGTAGACACTTTTTTCTCCTCCCCCCTTTATTTAAAAACTTTTGTTCATAAAGTTGCTCATGATGTACTTGTGTATTCAGTATTCCAACAGCAATCCCCATTTTTGTCACCCACCACCCCCACAAGCCTGCCCCTTTAGTGGGTACAGATTATTTTATATTGCTTCTTATAATTAAATGGCTGATGCCGTTTTCAAAAAATAATTAGTAAAAGAATTTGTGAAAATTCTCTCTCTCTCTCTCTCTCTCTCTCTCTCTCTATATATATATATATATATATATATATATATTTTTTCCCCACTCAGAATATCCCAGTGTTCTGAGCCTGGAAATGGTGTACCTGAGGTTTCAGCGGTTTAGCATCTCTGCAGAGCTTAGTCATGAGGTAGTGAAGATGGGCTCTTGGTATGGCTGCAGCTGCTGGGGCTTTGGCAGGGTGAGGACTCAGCCTGTTCTCCTCCCTAGGGTGCCCCAGAGTTTTCAGGCTGGAGACCAATATGCCAGTGAAATTTTGCGGCTGACTTGATATTTGACTTAATCATAAGTCTGTAAAGCTGGACCAATAAATGAGCTTATGGCAATTGTGGGATAAGGGTGGGGCTGCCAGGGGTTCTGTAAATATGGGGGTGGGATGGGGGAGGCTGTCCTGCACTCTTGAGAATTAATGAATTATTTCTAGTTGAAATATTGATACTGAACATTCATTCATCTGGATTCTTTATCCCCCTTCCCCATTTCTTATTTAATCCTCGTTATGTTGTGTAGCAGAAATTTCCAAGCAAGATAACTGTAAGGAACATGTCAGAGGTTCTCATTTATCTATATATCTACCTACCTACCTACCTACCTACCTACCTACCTACCTACCTGCCTACCTACCTATTTGATGAGTACTGACAGCAGATTTTTCAGGTGTTCGGGTCTGACTTTGTTTGGTTGGGTGCTGTTCACTTCTTTACCGATGAAATGGCATGTAGGATTTTAGAATGGAGAATGTTGGGAATGACATATTAATCCTGCAGAATTTGGTATGTGGGTAGGTGGATGTCAATATCAAAGAGATCCGAGTAGAAGCCATGGATAATCTTCTCCATTGCCTTTCTGGAAGATGTGATATGTCGGGGAGCCGCTGGGGTCCCTGACAGTATCAGGACAGAAGTTCTCTTTTTACCTCTGAGGCTAATGGGGAATGAATGAAAACTCACGAGTTCGGCGCAGTTTCAAAAAGGCTTTTAATAGTACAAAAGCTCTACCACCACAATCCAATATAATGAAAGACCTTAGCTCTGGTCAGGACATAGACCATACAAAAGAGCCCAAGTCTCCCACCAACAGGAGAGGATCTCACTCGAGAGGTGTTCTACCTAAAAGAAGGGAAAAAGGAGAAGGGACCTCAAGTCAGACCCCCTTATATACACCAAAGTAATCCTATCTGTGACAGGGAGTACCCTGTCAACAAAGAACCCTAAACAGCTTGTAGAAGAGTGGTGCCACACCCTATTATAGGTATAAACAAAGGATTACACCAATCCAAGGCCTTATCCCTTATTCTGAGATATCGCTTATTTAAAACACTGGGGAGAGAGACAGAGAGAGAGAGACAGAGACAGAGAGAGACAGAGAGTGACAGAGAGAGACAGAAAGAGAGTTGGTAAAAAGTAATAAACCTTAATTTCATGAGCTTCATGTAATCTTGATGGTACCCACAAGTTTCTTCTTACTTATTATCTGCACCAGGGTGATTCTGAGTATCTTGTTCTCCTTATACTGAAAAGGTCACACTCGCTTGCATGAGGGCAAACTAGTATGATCCTTCCTATAGTCTTAAAGATAGTCTCAACATAGCCAGGGTTGTAATCTCCTGGTAAATTCTAACTGTCCCACGCTGGGTGCAGTGGGTATAAAGAGGAGCTGTGCCCAATCTAGAAATCATAGAACTCTTCGTAGATGTATAATAAGTCAGAAGTTATTCAGAGTCAAGGTGGCTTTTCTAGAAGTGTGTATAAATTTATATAGAAATCTGAGTATCACCCATATATCTAATAATAAGTACGCCTCTCATAGGCCATGAACTGGTAAAAGTAATAGGTATGAGGGCACTAGACAAAGCCTTTCTGACCTAAATAAGGGTCTTACTTTTCTGCATGTATTTTTTTGCTCCTTTCATCTCCCTCACTTTTTAATATTTTGTTCCATTAATGCTCTGCAGCCTAGGGACTACCAGCTATACTTATCCTGCCTCTGTGGCCCATATGCATCAGTTCCCAGCCTGCAGCCAGTACAACCAGTACAAGCAGTACTGTACTGCTTAAACTTAGCAGTGCTGGGCCATCAGGACCATAGCTGATGGGTTCAGTGCGCTGCAGTGCAGTGCTGCTGAGAATTAAACTCAGGTCTTGTGAATGCAAGGGCATTTGAGATATCGCTGGACCCAGTTTCAATCCTTTTATAAAGCTTTGCATTTCTTGTCAGTACAGTGTTTCTTTTAAGTTCATATAATTATATATGGAGCTAAAGAAGATAAACATTAAAATTTAATATGGCACTATACAATATTTTAATAAATAGTAAGATTAATGGTGGTTATGATAATTAACATTCCAAAGTAGAGATGAATATAATGTTTCAAAATATCTATAGTGGCTGTTATTTGCTTTGAACATGACTCATTTAGAGCTTAAGGCTCTTGCCTTGCATGTGGCTGATCCCTATTCAGTCCCCAGCATGGTCCCATGAACATCTCTAGATGCATCTCTGGAGGCCCTCAGCAGTGCCATAGTTGTTGGGAAATTGGTGGAAATGCAGGCCCCGAGCAACACTGCATCCTTGGGCTCTCATGTTTAACTACTTGGTCATGAGTCTCAGAGAGTGACTCCAGTGATCTCCTTAGCACTGAGATCATTCCATTTCTCAAGGATAAATAAAATGATAAATGAGATAGAAGGCAACAAAGCTGCTCATGATTGAGTTTCATTCATGTAATGTTCCAAAGCCCATCTCCATCCGTACACATTTTCCCGTCACCAATGAGCCCAGTTTTCCTCCATCCCCGCACTGTCCACCACCCAGCCTGCCTCTATAGCAGACACTTTTCTTCTTTCTCTCTCTCTTTTCTCCTTTTGAGCATTGTGGTTTGCAAAACAGATTTTATTTATTTATTTATTTTTCTTTTTTTAAAAAATTTTTTATTTTTACAATTACAAAGATATACAATTAAAAAGTTCATATTTGGGTTTTGATCATACAGTGTTCCAGCACCCATCCCTCCACCAGTGCCCATCTCCCACCACCAACGTCCCGGTTCCCTCCCTCCTCCCCCAGCCCTGCTCCATGGCAGGTTCTTTATTTCTTTCCCCTTTCTCTTTCTCTTTTTCTAATCATTTTTAATAAGACTTAAAATTTTACTCATCTTTGGGCTTTCAGGTTCTGAATTTGACGGGGTAAAGCCTCTAAATTGATTTTTTAAAGCATGTGTCAGCCTAATATAGCAAAACAGATTTTAGACATTGTCTTGTTTGATCCTTTACCTACTTTCAACATGCAGTTCTTATCCAGAGTGATCTAACATTGTCATAATGATCCCTTCTCTAGCTCAACTGCCTTTCCTTCCTAGCACTTGAGGCACCGCTTCCAACCATGGACAAGTCCTCCTGGTTTCTAATGTCCTTGGGTATTAGTCTCATACTATGATTTTTTAATAGTCCAAAGTGAGTGTGATTATTTTATGTCTGTCCCTTTCCTTCTGACTCATTTTACTCAGCATGATACTCTCCATGTCCATCCATTTATAAGCAAATTTCAGGACTATGTTTTTCCTGGTAGCTACATAGTATTTCATTGTGAAAATAATGAAATACTATGTAGTTAGTATTAAATAAAAACTATATTAGTTCTTATTGTGACAAAGTTTCACTTACTGAGAATAATACTTTATACATATATGAATGATATATATATATATATTAATCTATTGAAATAACCATTAAATTTTATCTTAAGGTGAGTGAAATTCCCTAACTTCATTCACAGAGTTAAAACAAAACTTCATGTAATAATTGTAACTTACCTTTTTTTGAGAAATATTGTAGTATAAAATTTGCTGTGATGAAACACAGTATCGATAATATTGCCTCTTCAGTTGTTTTATTTCATTTAATTTCCTAGTTTCTCAAGTTGGACTTCTGGACTAATCCTCTGGTCATGACTTTCAGATTTGGAATTTGAATATAGGATTCATGATTTAATAGCTGTATAATTTTAGAAAAATTATTTACATGTGTCTTTTCTTGTGAGCCTGGATTCATAGCAGTTCCTATCTCATAGAGCTCTAGCATTAAATAATTTTTTAAAATTTTATTACACCGCCATGTGATATACAATTACAAAGATGTTCATGTTTGAGTTTCCGTCATACAGTGTTCCAGCACCCATCCCTCCACCAATGCCCATTTCCCACCACCAATGTCCCCACTTCCCCTCCCCCCCCCTAGCCTGCCTCTATGGCAAGTTCTTTATCTCTTCTCTCTCTTTCTCTCTTCTCTTACACATTGTGGATTGCAATACATACATTTAGAGATTATCATGTATATCTTTTTTCCTATATTCAATGCTCAGTTCTAGGCTGGTATTATCACTTTTGACAAATATTAGCACACTGTTCCCTTCTCTGTCTTACCTAACCACTGATTCCCACATGTTTGTGGTAGATTCCACCTTTTTTTTTTAATTGAAAGATGCTCATGTAGAGCTTTGGCTCTACAGTGTTCCAACAAGCACCCTCTGCCCAAAACCATCTCCCATCACCAATGTCCCCACCTCCCTCCCCCTCCCGCACCTCAACCACTTGGCGGGTTCTGTATGTCATTTCTTTCCCTCTTTATATCTCCTTCCCAACAAACTTTCCTGCTCTTCGTGGAATGCAGTGCATTAAAAGACATTACTGTTTCACTATTTTAGTGGACCTGGGCTCGAACTGGCTTTGCTCTGTTGATCTGGTCATGAGGCAGTTTCCCAGCGTCCGGGCAGCAAAAATGGTGGCTAGTGTGATGGGCGAGTCTCATCCGGCTGCTTCCGGGACCTCCCAGAGGCAACGGGCCCACTCCCAAAACCCATCTGCCCTCCTCGGGTTCCATGGTCAGCAAGGCCCGGGCGCGAAGCTGAGTGTCAGCCTCCCCAGCCGTCTGTGAGGCCCCTGTCTGCTGGCCCGCGTGCAGCTCCCGGGCAGGGCCACCAGGCTCGACAAGATGGAGGGGGAAGGGACGACCACGCCTCCATCTGACGACTTCCCAGTGATTCCCGCCTCTTGGAGCCGCCTACCTGGGCTCGAACTGCTGGGAGGCTGGCGCTCGGCTAGCCACCATCACACTAGCCACCATTTTTGCTGTCTGGACGCTGGGAAACTGCCTCACGACCAGATCAACAGAGCAAAGCATTAAATAAATTTTTTATTAAAACAATTCCTGACCTGAAAGCTATTATAATTACCCAGATTTCTTTTTTATCCCTTAAATCAGTTTGTAAAAAATTATAGATTTTCCCTACAGTATATATTTCAAATTAACCTACTTCTGCCTGTTTCCATTTTCAACACTCTAAACTTCATTCTCTCTTACTTGGATTTCTAAGGTTGTCTGTTCCTCTATACCCACTCTAATATTTTTTTTCTTCCGGCCCCTGTTATTTTGTTTTGATACAATTTCCTTTTTTACTATTGAACATGAGGCAGATTTTTTTTCTTTTTGGGTCACAACTGGCAATGCTCAGGGGTTACTCCTGGCTCTGCACTCAGGAATTACTCCTGGTGGTGCTCAGGGGACCATATGGGATACCGGGGATCGAGCCCGGGTCAGCCGCATGTAAGGCCAACGCCCTACCCGCTGGACTATCACTCTGGCCCCACGGGACCGAGCTGCTACTTGCTCTCCCAGTGCCCAGCTGATCACGAGACACCTGGGAGGGATGGCGTGTTCTAGCCCTGGCCCGCCACCCCAGCAGAGCCCCGCAAGAAGCCAGAGGAACGCCCACACCATGAGGGCTACCATTTTCCACATCTGGACTCCCCTCTCCTCAGAGCTCCACCTAGCAGAAGAGCTGATCACAGCCCTGCTCAATAAATGCTCAAGTTTTGAGTTGACTACAAGAGTATCCCACTTGCACACCAGAGCCTGGCAAGCTATCCGTTTTCTATTTGACATGCCAAATACCAGTAACAATTATAGACCTCATTCCCATGACTTGATAGAAAGGTTTGAGGCTCATATGTTCCTGGAGCAGGCAGATGCCCTTGGGCTATCTTGCATGTGACAGGATGTATTGAGATGTTACTGGTGCCCACTAGAACAAATCGATGATCTACGGGAAGACAGTGATACAGTGTGAAAAACTATGTAACTTTAAAACTGGTAATTAATTACTGCCTTTTGAAACCATTTTAGTGGATTTCCGTCAATCTTTTTTCTTAATCTCCATGCCAGTGTCTTAGTAGTTGTTTCTATTCCATTGTTCCTTCTTCCTCTGATCAGTCTCTGTATTTGCTTATTCACCCACTGTCCTGTGACGACATTGCCCTTCTTTCAGTTCCTTTAGACAGTTGAGTCATTTCATACATTATGACACTTGTTTTTATGACCTTCTGTTTAGATGAATGTTTCTTTCTCCAGTTTATTCATAGAAATTATATATGTGTGTGATTTTCTCACGGAAATCTTCCTAGCACCCTACCTAAATTGTGTGCCCAGTTTATCTTTCACTGTCCTGAAGCTTCCTAAGTACATGGAAACATTAATATACCTGCTGTCTGTAAAAAGTATGATTAACAACTTGTGGCCGTTAAACAAAAGACATTTTCCCATTTTTTAACATTTAAGGACTCTTGCTATTTTAAGAAACTGGTGTCTTAAATTGTACAAACAGCCTCTTTGATATTGTCATTTAAGACCAAAGATCTGCTCACTGAACCAGTCCACAGTGGGTTGGGGGAATAAATCATAACCTGATCGTTCCTCAGTGCTGTCAATTATTGTTACTCTAGAGGATGTAATAGAAGTCAGAAACTTTTCCTCTTTGAAGTAGTTGCCTGGTTGTTGCTAAAAGCCTTTCATGCTCTCTCCTGTAAACAGAATTACTGCTCAAGCATGAGACAAGATCATGTCTCATAATTAGAGGGTGGAAATAGTGTCGGTTATATCTGAATCTTGGTTCCTTTTTAAATTCAGAGTGAAGAGACATGTATCTCTGGTTGTACAAAGGTAATTTTGTTTGTGTTTTCATTTGCTACTAATTGCTTTGGTTCAGAAAGGAGGCTTCGCTGAATTTTTTGGTGTTAAGGTTATTAGAATTTACAACTGTGATGTGAGTCATTTTTGTTGTCACTTTTATAGTTTTTATTTCAAATAAGAAACTTAGGAATTCCAAGTCATATTGGGACAGATGTTCAAGTTTAGTACAATTAATATAAATGGATTACTTGCACTTTCCTCTGAGACCTTTAATTGTGGCATGATATTCCTGATTATATTTAAATATGGTCTCTTTTTGGGGAAAGGCTCTTTTCCTTCATAAGTTTTAACTGAACCCACACAACAATGTTTTTTCCCATGGGCTTTGGGTAATAACAATTGTCTCGAAGGTGATATATTTAAATATAAAATAAAGTTTTCTAATTGTAGAAAAGTGAAATGAACTTAATTGAAGAAACCCAGAGAGATAATATATAGGGCAGGATGCTTGCCTAGTTTCCATATGACCCTGGTTTGATCCTGAGCTCCCATATGGTCCCCTGAGCACCGCCAGGATTTACTCCTGAGCTCAGAGTCAGGAAAACCTCTGAGCAGCACTGGGTGTTACCCCAAAATAAAGCAAAACAAAACAAAACAAAACAAAAAACAACAAAGACCAAGCAATGTAAAAAAAGAAGAAAAACACCATAATCTCCAATCAAACCAAGATTTGTAGTGCCATGTATGAGGTCTTGGGTTTATCTCTCACTGCAAAAGAGAACCTTTTATTTTTTAAATTTTCTTTTCTTTTTTTTCCATTTTTGGGTTACACCCAGCAATGCTCAGGGGTTACTCCTAGCTCTGCACTCAGGAATTACTCCTAGCAGTGCTTGAGGGACCACATGGGATGCCGGATTGAACCCGGGTTGGGCTCGTGCAAGGAAAACACCCTACCCGCTGTGCTATTGCTCAGGCCCCTACATTTTATTTAATTTCACTTTCGATCCCTTCATATATCTCCTCTGTATGTTGTTGTTTTTTTTTTTTTTTGGCGGGGGCTGGAGAGACAGTGCACCTGACAGTGCTCAGGGCTTACCCCTGACCCACGCTCAGGGATCGCTCCTAGCAGAGTTTGAGGGACGAAACTTGGCTTTAGTTTTTTTTTTTTTTTTTTTGGCGGGGGCTGGAGAGACAGTGCACCTGACAGTGCTCAGGGCTTACCCCTGACCCACGCTCAGGGATCGCTCCTAGCAGAGTTTGAGGGACGAAACTTGGCTTTAGTATATATTGTTAACAATGTCTTTATTTTCTTCTAATTTTGCAGGCAGAGGCATTTGTTTTGGGTAGCAATGCATCAGCACATTCCCAGAGTGTTGCTAAAGCCAAGTATGAATTTTTATTTGGCAGACCTGAAGAGAAAAATCCAGATACTAGTAAGTATTTCCCTATATTTATCTCTTGGAAAACATATATTAAGTGCCACTGAGATTTACTATCTCTGTAACTGAGAATTTTTCAAAGCAAGAGCTGACTTGAAATGATCTAGAACTACTTGAGTTCTCTATATCTTATATTTCTGAGTTCATTTTAGAGAGAGATTGTTCTGATGGACAATTAGGATTGAACAGAGTTGATAGCAGTAGGAAGAGAAAATTATTCTATTAGTAAAGATAAAGGAGGTATTTGCTTCCCTTTGAAGTTATTTGTTGAAATTAAGAGAGTTGCAGGAAAAGAATATTGCTTACAGACCTAGGCTCGGTCTTCTGATTTCCTGTTTGAATTTTGAACTTGTAACTTATGTGATATGTGACTAAGTTCATTGTATTTTCTTGGGCTTTGGTTTTCTCATATTTGGATGGCACTTAAATAATATGTCTCAGAATTCTTCTGCAGATTATGTATATTGGTATTTATAAACGTCGTAAGTACTCATGGCTTGTTAAATGTCTTACAATAATTTTTGATGCTGTTATTATTGTACTAATCACTATTATATTCCATATCTTTGATGTTGACTTTAAAAAGTACAATCCCTACATTAAAAAAGTCAGTTTTAATTGTCATAGTATCATTTACAATGGCTACAATGCTGCTTCGCCATCCCTACCACCAGAGTGCCAAAAACCTCTCTCTCTCTCTCTCTCTCTCTCACTATCTCTCTTTTATTATATTACCATGAGATACACAGTTACAAAGTTGTTCATGATTGGGTTTCCATCATGTAAAGTTCCAACACCCAGCCCTCATCTCTTTATCAGTGTACATTTCCCACCATCAGTGTCTCCAGTTTTCCTCCTTACATCCCCCCCATTACCACTCTGCCTCTGCAGCAGGCACTTTCTACTCTCTCTCTCTCTCTCTCTCTGTCTCTCTCTCTCTCTCTTTCTGTCTCTCTCTTTCATTTTGGGTATTATGGTATGTAGTGTAGGTACTAAAAGGTTATCATGCATATCTTTTTACCTATTTTCATTCAGTTGTCCAGACCAATCAATTCCAACTATCATTGTCATAGTGGTCCCCTCTCTATCTTAACTGCCCTCTAACCGTATGCACCTCCACTTTTTGGGAAGCTTCCAGCCATGTATCAGTCCTCTTGGCTCTAATTTCTATCCCACAAATTAGTGCAATCATTCTGTCTATTCCTCTCCTTCTGATTTATTTCACTTGCTTGATATTCTTCATGTCCATTCATTTATAAGAAAATGTCTTGACTTCATTTTTCCTGGTGGCTGAATAGTATTCCATTGTTTAGATGTACCATAGTTTCCTTAGGTCTTTTTTTTCTTCCACCCTTCCCATTCCCCATACTCATTTACATCTTCAGTTTACTGTTCCATTGGTAAATATGTCAGGATTTGTTTCCACTAAGGATTATACAATAATAACTTGCTGACATTTTTATTGCACAGATAATTGAGAGCATCTGGTATTTATTTTTCCTTTCCACTTCACTTAGCATGATGCCTTCCATTTTCATCCAGGTTGCATGCTTTCATCTAATAGCTAAGTAATATTTTGTTGTCATATACCACAATTTCATTATCTACTCACCTGTTGTTGGGCAGTTGTGTTGTTTTCAGATCTTAGTTAATTGTGAAAACTGTTGTGAGTAGTATAGATGTGCATGTATGTTTGTAAATTAATGGTTTAGTATTGAGGTAGATGAAAAGGATAATTATATGATAGTTATATTCTAAAATTTTTCATACGTTTCCACCTTATATTCCATAAAGATGAACCAAACTGCAGTCCTACCAGAAATGATTGGTTCATTCCCATCTCTCCCTGCAAACCTTAGTTTCTATTCTTTTTCCTTATTCCTTCAGCCTTTTGCCCCCAAATGGGGAGGTTGGGCCACACACAACTGTGCTTAGTGCTTCAGTGCTTACCCCTGGCTCTGTGCTTGGTGATCACTCTTGGCATTGCTCAGGGGGACCATATGGGGTGCTGGGTATTGAACCCAGGTTAGTCATGTACAAAGCAAATGCCCTATGTGCTGTAGTATTGCTCTGGTCCAGGTGTCACCCATTTAAAATGGTATATTATGATTTGCAATATTTTCAATGTTAGTTTCATGAATACATCATTCCAACACTGCTTGGCTCACCAGAATACCATCTTCCTTCACTTAGTGTCTCAGGGATACCTCTATCTTGCTCCCCTTTTTTCTGCCTCAGTTAAGTATAATTCTTAAAGTAGACCAAGTTTCCAGTTCTCTTGTTTTAGCCATTTTGTTGTTTCCTTCCAGTGTATGCTATATTCAACATATGAGATAGATAGATTATCTTTTATCTGAACTCTTTCCTTTGACTTCATGCAGCATTATACAGGCCAATTCCATCTAACTATCAGCCAATTACATGAATTCATATTTCCTTATAGCTTAATAGTATTCTTTTTGCATACCAAGATTTCTTAATATAGTCATCAATTGTTGAACCCTTGGATTGGTTCTGTATCTTGGCTATTGTGAATAGTACTGTAATGAATTAGAACACAAAATATCTTTTTTGGAATGCTGTTTTGGGACACTGGAGATAGGTACTGAAAAGGGAAAATGCAGGGTCGTATGCCAACTCGATTCATTTTTTTTTCGAAGTTTCCATATTGTTTTCCAGAGATATTGAAGCAGGCAATATTCCCAGGAAGGTTCCTTTTCACCACATTCATGCCAGCATTGTTTCCTTTTCCCCCTTATCTTTTTAATCAGTGCCAGTCTAATTGGTATGAGATGTTATCTCGTTGTTGTTTAGATTTGCGTTTCCCTGATGATAAGTGATAAGGAGCAGTTTGAAAATATACTTATTGATCATCTGTCTTCTCTGAGGAAATGTTTGTTCATTTACTCTTCCCATTTTATGCTGAAGTTTTTTTTTTTCTTTTCTGAACTTTGTGAATGCTCGTCTTGAAAATTATTCGGTGGGCGGGTGATAGTCCAGCGGGTGAGGCGTTTGCCTTGCATGCGGCCGGCCTGTGCCAGCCCGGGTTCGATCCTCAGCATCCCATATGGTCCCCTGAGCACCTCCAGGAATGATTCCTGAGTTCAGAGCCAGGAGCAACCTCTGAGCATTGCCATTGCCAGGTATGACCCAAAAGCAAAAAAAATAAATAAATAAAAATATTCCTTTGCCTGTGTTTGCCTGTGTACAATGTGAATATGTGATTGTATTTATTTATTTTTATTTATTTATTTTTTTTTTTGCTTTTTCGGTCACACCCGGGCGATGCTCAGGGGTTACTCCTGGCTCTGCACTCAGGAATTACCCCCCTGGTGCTCAGGGGACCATATGGGGATGCCCAGGGGATCGAACCCGGGCCAGCGCGGCCTCGTCTGCAAGGCAACGCCTCACCCTGGGCTATCGCCCGCCCCATGTGATTGTATTTCGAGTATATTTTTATTGGGCAATTTTTTTCTGTGCCTTTTTTCTTTTGACTTTTGCATAATCACTTTTGCTTATTTATGTGTTTTTTTTTTGTCAGTGTGTCTCATTGAAGATTCCTCTGAGATCAGTATAGTGGAGAGTTCTGCCTGTTTTTGTCAGTGTGCTTAATAGTTCTATAAGCCTTTAACATTGGAATTTACGATTGAATTAACCTTTGTGTAGGGTGTGAGGTAAGGGTCTACTTTCATATTTTTTGCATGAGACTGATTGGAGTTCCTAGCACTATTTATTGAAGTTTTTTCTTACCCTACGTCATGCTCTTCACACCTTTTTGTAGACTAACTGTCCATATATTGAGGAGTATACATACTTCTGGAATCTCAATTCTGTTTTATTATTCTTAGCATATCTTTATTCCAGGACCATGAAATTTGTTTTATTAGTATAACAATGTAGTTTTGTGTTAAAATTTTTTTTTTTTTTTGTTAAGAGATCATTATTTCAAACGTGTTTTTCATGGTAGAGCTTAAGACTAATCCTATCACTGGTGTCAATTTATCAACACCATTGTCTGAGGTTCCTTTTGATCTCCTAGTCATTCTTGCAAAACAAATTTTTAAGTTTGATTACAGTAGTTTGGGTCTCATGATTTCAGTGTTTTCGGCTTTTCACTGTTGTTGGCTCCATATAGATAAGGATTTGTACCTCACTTCTATACTACTAATATGCCTAAGGTCACCAACCCATGTCCCTATAACCTCCCATTTACCTCTTTCTTCCTCTTCCATTTTTTCCTCCTTTCCTGTCATTTTCATTTCTATAATCTAGGATCCAGAGTAATCTATTTCCTTTCTGATATTTTACATTCCTTTGTCCTATATTCCACAGATGAATCAGATAATTCTGTACCACAGATGAGTGAGATAATTTTATACCTCCTGCTTTAACATGATATCTTCTAGTTCCATCCAAGTTGTAGCAGATGACATGATTTCCCCATTCCTTTCCACTATATTACATGCTGTTGTGTGTATATATCATGCCTTCATTATCCATTCATCTGTCACTGGACACCTGGGTTGATCCTATGTCCTAGCTATTATACTAGCGTTGTGTCGGGCGCCGCCGGGGTCCCCGACAGTGCCGGGAAGCGAGTTCCCTTCTACCTCCGAGGCCGGCGAGGAATGGATGAGCACTCAGGGATCCGATGAGGTTTTAAAAGACTTTACTTATCACAGGTTCAGGCATACAAATCAGCAAAAGGAAAAACCCGATGCTTAGGATTCCAGGCTAGAACCCCAGCCACGTGTAGGCCAAGATGGCGACCACCACGTGCAAAGGCTTTGGGAAAGGAGAAGAACACTTCCAAGCAGGGCGACCGCTCACAGCGAGCAACAGCCCCCAAAGAAGCCGGGAGAGTGAAAACCGGCTAGTTTATACCCATGCAACTCAGGCCTTCCTCCCATTGTTATGGAAAGCAGGGAGTGTTAAATGTCCTTAGATAATCCCTCCCTGCACCTCACCTAGGCCCTTTAGTGTGCTAATGTTTTGAGCCAAATGCCCTTAAAGGAGTCCTGCAACAACTCCCCTGATTAGTTTACTAATAAAAATTGAAAAGGTAAGAAATATTTAGTAATGTACAGGAAATTAAGATAAGAAAAAACAATTCGAATTACAAAATGATAATACATGTTACTTTAGGATCCTAACTTGTTTTTGGACCCAAAGCAAAGTTCAAGATAAAGTGTTTTTAGCTGTTTGATTATAACGGACTATAGTTTGCACTGTCCATAATTTGTGAGAGTCAATTTGCTATATTTTATGTAAAGTCGGGAGTCTGGAACAAAGTCTGTGGGGGCTACTTCTGGAACAGCAATAGCGGTGATCATATGAGTATGAGTCTCTGGAGAGCAGCGGTCAGGAACTCGTTGAATTGTCAGGAACACTGGATTGGGTTTCAGGAACACTGGAACAAGTATCTCGAATTCTGGAACAGGAGTCTTGAGTGCTGGAACAGGTGTCCGGAACATCGGTGTGATATCTTGAACTCTGAACAGGAGTCTTGAGCACTGGAGCAGGTGTCTGGAACATCGGTGTGGGCGTCTTGCAGGGCTTCTTCAGCAAGGGAACATTGGCACCGGTAACTGTACCTGTAGCTTAGGCGAGACAAAAACACTTTTCGAGGTTAATCACAAGTAGAGATTTTAAGGCTTTGTAGGGATCCAAGTCTGGGATGGAGAGAAGAATATAAAGAAGCTCCAACATGAGTGGAGCAGGGAAATAAGTATGAGAATTGATGATTTTAAAATTGATAAATCTAGTGGATCAGCAGTGGAGTTGATGAATGTAATAGAGGTTTGTAGTGGTCAGAAATTGAGAAGGTAGTAGTTGAGACATAACATAGACACAACATTAATCACAAACATAATGGTGGCCACCACATGCACACACACGCACACATACATTTGATCGATCAATATCTTACAGCTGTATATGTGACCCATTTAGGGTGATAAATGGTAATGAGTCAAGCGCTTCATAAATATAAAGCCGGCAAATGATGGTGAGAAAGTTTCTTTTCCTGTGAATAGAGCATTGGGAAAAATTAGTTTTGCAAATTATTAAATTTTTAGCGAGCACTGTTTTAGGAGTCTCGGAGTATTGAGCACTGTAGCGCAGGTTTACTGGATTCGAATATCTCATCCTGTGAACAGAATCATTAGAAAAACAATTTTTTATTGATTTAGCAAACATTTTTGTAATGAGCACTGTGATCAGAGTCCACCCATTTTTCCACCCCTTTTTTTTTTTGTAAGAAAGAAAATATTTAGGCTGTAAGGCAAGATATTAGACATGAACCATGATCACAGACTGCAAAACAAGATCATTATTAAAAGGAACCAATCCAGGAAGTTTAAACAGCAACTTGCAATTTAAAATTTAAGACTTTATATTGAAAGAATTAGTTGTTTTCTGATTCTTGGAGAATTCTAGTCTTAACAAGTCGCAGAGGGACCTAGAGTTTCTTGGCAGGGTTATCGTCTGTAGAAATGAAAGCATAGCCTCTTCCCGAATGAGGAGGTGACCTGCAATCCATTTATCATCAATTTTCACCCAGATAGGTGAATTGACTGTTTTTTGAGTTTGCATATCTTCTTGAAAGTGACGTTCAGCCGCGGTATAGGGATCTCCTTGAGGTATATTTAAGAAGTTTAAGGTGAATAATGTTAAAGATAAAGAATCCATTGGAGGCATGCTTGTTTTTCGTTGCTTTAATAGCTGAGTTTTAAGTGTTCTGTGGGCACGTTCAACTATTCCTTGTCCTTGTGGATTATATGGAATTCCTGTAATATGTTTGATCTGCCATTCCTCGCAAAAGGATTTGAAGGTTTTGCTGGTGTAAGCAGGACCATTATCTGTTTTTATGGTATGGGGAATACCCATGACGGAGAAGCACTGGAGTAAAAATGAACAAACAGATTTAGCTCTTTCAGACGTCATAGGAACAGCCCATATGAACCGGGAATATGTATCGATGACCACATGAAGGAAAGGTTTGTTGGGAAATAAGTTAGTATGAGTTATATCCATCTGCCACAATTGGTTTGTCTGTAAACCTCGAGGATTTGCTCCTGCTACATGAGATGTACAATGTAAAGGAGCACAGACAGGACAGTTGCGGACAATTTGTCTAGCTTGTCTCCCATGGGATGCCATGGTGTACATGAAGGCGGCGGGCATTTGTATGTAGAGTCTGGTGCTCTTCCTCAGCTGATTTAAATACTGGTGCTGCCAAGAGATCTGCTGCTTCGTTTCCTCGAACCATTGGCCCGGGAGTCGGCTGTGAGAACGGATGTGGGAGATGTATATAGGGAATGTTCTATTTCGGAGGAGATATTGTAGTTTATGGAGCAGCTCCTGAATTATAGGATTATGGGCATTTAAAGAAGCAGTGACAATTCCAGGAAATAAACCAACTACATATGCAGAATCACTCACCACATTACATGGGCCAGATACATGGGATAGTAAATGTATCAGGGTGGCGAGTTCCACTTGTTGGGCAGATTTATAATTTGTATGCACAGTAGTGGTCAACGAAGCACCTGTAATTCCACCCCTTCCTGATGAGGAGCCATCAATATAATACACTGGAGCATCAGGAATGGGAGAGGAGCGGACAATGGTGGAAATTATAAAAGGTGTCCTTTTCAGAAATTCCCAGGTTTTTCCAGCTGGGTAATGATAAGATATTTCTCCTGAAAAATCTGCTAAAGCTCTCTGAAGGATTTCACTGAGTGGTAAAACAGCTTCAATTTCTTTTTTAGGGTCAGGTAGTACAATTACATGGGGATCATGTCCAAGTAATACTTGGGTTCTTGATCTTCCCTTAATTATAAGGTTAGCTATCATCTCAAGGTAAGGTGTAGCAGTACGATTCTGCTTGTTATGTAAGTAAACCCATTCTAACGGTCCAGATAATTGGGCTATAGCAGCAGTTGGAGACTCGGGAGTGTTGAAGACCAAGAACCATACCTTTTCTCCGGGATTAAATCTGGAGAGGTAAGATTTTTTGAAGCCGATTCATGAAAAAAATCTAATTCCTTCTGAGCTTTAGGAGTTAGCTGCCTTGGGCTATTTAAAACAGGATCACCTTCAAGGGTGTGGAACAGGTTACTGAGCTCACAGTTAGGAATACCAAGGGAGGGGCGCACCCAGTTGATATCCCCCAGCAGTTTTTGAAAATCATTCAAGGTTTTGAGCCTTTTCTGACTAATGGAGATCTTTTGAGGACGTACTGTAGTGCGGTCAAGAGCATAGCCCAAATATTCATATGGAGGCTGCATCTGGATTTTCTCCGGAGCTACTTGTAAGCCAGCCTCTGGTAAAACTGTCATTACATCATTATATAAATTCTGGAGATCTCTGGAATTATCACAAGCTAGCAGGATATCATCCATGTAGTGGATGATGTATGCACCAGGAAATTTAGCACGAATGGGTCGCAAAACCTCATCAACAAAGTGTTGACACATCGTAGGTGAATTAGTCATTCCTTGGGGCAATACTGTCCACTGAAACCTACGTAAAGGACCTTTATGATTAATGGAAGGGACTGAAAATGCAAACCTTTTCCGATCATCTGGATGGATAGGTATGCTGTAAAAGCAGTCTTTTAAATCTATGATAATTAGCGGCCAATCCTTAGGAATAGCTGCTGGAGAGGGGAGCCCAGGTTGTAGGGCTCCCATGGGGACCATAGTAGAATTTACATTCCTTAAGTCAATCAGCAAACGCCATTTGCCTGATTTTTTTCTGTATTACAAAAACAGGAGAATTCCATTCCCAAAACGTTTCCTCAATATGTCCTAATTTCAGCTGTACTTCCACTAGATTTGTTAGCGCCTCTAACTTTTTGGTATTGAGGGGCCACTGTGGTGTCCATATAGGTTTGTCAGACTTCCACTGAATACGGATAGGTAGTGGGCGCTTAACCACAGCGGTCCCAATTAAAAAGGGTTACTCCGGTGTTAGGCTTATTATGGAGAGCTGGAATTGGTGCTCGACGGGAATTGGACGAGGTATGTGGATTACTGCCCCCACTGCTCCAGCATGTCTCGACCCCATAAAGTTAAAGGCATAGGGGCTATATAAGGCTGGACCATGGCTACATTCCCTTCAGGGCCAATACACGGCAGCCACCTGGCACTCTGTCGGAGAAGAGAGGAGGAGATATTGCCTACCCCGCTCAGGCTATGGGACACTTTCTTTAGGGCCCAGTTAGAGGGCCAATACTTGGTGGAGATTATGGATATGTCTGCCCCTGTATCCAACATGCCTTTGAATTTCCTTTTTATAAATTTCGATGGGTATAACCGCCGCCGCTTGGCCTGAGAAATTCTGGCAGTGTACCCAACTAGATAGTTAGCAGGTGGCTGGTGGGCTTGGTTCTGTGTGGCTGCATAACCAACAATGAAGTTGGCAGAATGGTTGGTACTGTTTAAGCCACCAGCTGTAGGGGTGTTCGGACTGACTACACGGATCCTCAAAAAATAATAATAGTTTAGCAAGTGGTTCCCCTTTTTTAAAAGTCCATTTAGTTGGCACAGATATTGACAGTATTATCTCTCCATGATATTCAGGATCCAGAAGTCCTAAATGCACCATAATTCCCTTAAATTTCAGCCAATCGCTCCCCTGAATTAAACCCATACTACCTGGGGAGCAGGTCCTTTTATCCCTGTTTTTAGCATGTAGGGGTCTTGACTTGGGTATATTGTGACAGTCTTAGGGCAGAGAATGTCGAGACTGTCACTGCCTGATGGGGTAGGCCAGAGAGCATTTATTGACTGTAATTCTGTGGATTCTGATTCGGAGGATAGTGGGCAGGTGGAATGAAGGAGAGTGCCCCTGGATTCAGCTGGGCCTGGGGCTGGCCCCCCACCCAGTTTCCCGCATTAGGGGAGGAATAGATGTTATTTGAGCCTGCAGGAGCTTGTGGAACCTGGGAGGGGGTCCATGTAACATTTCCTATAAAGGGATTATTAGAATGTTGCCCTGTATTGATAGTTTTAGGAGATGGGCAATCTCTACGGGTGTGTCCCTTCTTTCCGCAGCTAAAGCAGGTTATCTGTCCAGATGAAGCCTGAGGCTGACTTCGCCTCCAAGACCGACAGTCTCTGGCCCAATGTTTTCCTTTTTCTGCACCTTGGGCATGGTCCAGGTGGGGCCCTTCGAGGGGTGGAGCTGCGATTATTAGAATAGTTTCTTCGATTATTGTTTATCCTTTGAAGTTTATTGTTTCTCCCCCTAGAGCTGTCTGACTTGTTTCTCCCCCTAGAGCTGTCTGACATTTCATCCCTCTCCTGATCCTCCTGCTGTATGGGATAAGCCTCTATATCATCCTGTGTTTTATGGGAGGTTAAACCGACATTTCTACAGGCCTTTAGATACCCCATGAGGTCATCCTTTTCCCTAATACCATATAGTAATGCTCGACATTTTTGATTAGCATTCTCATATGCTAAGTTTCGCTTTTAGGATTTCTTGAGTGGTTGGGTCTTGAACCTGTCTTTGGATTGTTTCACATAATCTCCCAACAAAATCAAAGTATGGTTCATCACGACCCTGGTAAATTTTTGTATAGCTACCTAGAAATTCTGGGTCGGAACCTACTCTTTCCCACGCCTTTAATGCTGTCTCCCGAACGAATTTTAAAATAGGTTCAGGTAATGTCGCTTGTTTTGCTTTATTTTTCCATTCACCTTCACCTTTTAGCATGGCAAAAGTTATAGTATGGCCTGATTCCTTTTCTCTTAAAGTGTCAATATTCTGGTTAACCCCATCTGCATACCACATATGCCATTGCATGTACTGTGATTTGTTTAGACAAGTATCGGCTACCGTTTCAAAGTCTCCCAATACCCACTGACTACTTTCGCCTCCAATCAGCTAAATATTTTAAAGTATAAGGACTTGATATTCCAAACCTGTCGCAAGCCTTCCTAAACGGGGTTATTGCCTCAATTTTTAAGTCTTCATGAATCGGTTTTACTTTATCTTTAGATTGGTCATGAGAAAGATTGCTGGGCTTTGCTCTTTGACTCGAGCTAATCTGTTTCTCCCCTTCTTCCTCATCAGAGCTTGTAGTATCTGGCAGAGGAACATCTACCCCATTGAGGGTATTAACTCTGGAGAGATTTTCAGCTTGGGAATTTGCCTCCTCTGGGTTATCAGCCACATTAGAATTCTTTTTAGATTTTTTTGCTGGGAATGTATACACCTTTTTCAAGTCTACAGTTTTGGGGCGTGTTTGTGAACGGCTTTTAGTTGGTTCACGCCTCAGTATTGGGTATGCGCTAGGTCCTGATTGATAAGTTATGAAATCAGAAATCTCCCTGCGTAACACATCCATTTCTTGGTTTAAGTTTTCAAGTTTCCTATATGTTTCTTCCTTTTGTTCTTTCAATCTTATGTGTAACTTCCAAACCTCCTCTTTCTGTCCATCTATTCTATCTCTCTGTCTGTCAATTTCTTCCTCTAAGATAATGCTGATTTTATCGATATCCTTCTTCTGCTCTTCAAACTTTACTTCAAATTTTAAATCCTGTTTAATAATTTTACTTTCCTGTTCTTCTAATTTTTCTTTGAATTTTAAATCCTGTTCTTCTAATTTTTCCTTGAATTTTAAATCCTGTTCTTCTAATTTTTCCTCAAATTTTAAAATCTGGTTAATAATTTTACTTTCCTGTTCTTCTAATTTCTTTTCAAATTTTAAACTCTGTTTAATAATTCTGTCCTCAAGCTTTAAGACTAGTCTACCTGTAGCTTTATGATCCTCACTTATTTCTTCAATCGCTGAGTAAATCTCGTCCCTTAAGATTGCATTCAATTTATTACTTTCTTCCCTCTCTCTATTAAACATTGTCCTTACGCAAAGGTACAGTTTAAAAAATCGCAAGGACCCAGATGATTTGTGAAAAGATAGAGTAGTTCTCAGAAAGGAACTTTATAGACTGGGCTATGTATGGTGCCGAGCCAATAAAAGATACAATGTATCTATACCATGAGATATCCATCATTTTACTCACGGTTCGGAGGCAGATGATCTCTGTCCGATGATAATTAGACCAGACGATGTTCGTGGTGCCCACCCAGGGACGCCAAATGTCGGGCGCTCCGCCGGGTCCCCGACAGTGCCGGGAAGCGAAGTTCCCTTCTACCTCCGGCCGGCGAGGAATGGATGAGCACTCAGGGATCCGATGAGGTTTTAAAAGACTTTACTTATCACAGGTTCAGGCATACAAATCAGCAAAAGGAAAAACCCGATGCTTAGGATTCCAGGCTAGAACCCCAGCCACGTGTAGGCCAAGATGGCGACCACCACGTGCAAAGGCTTTGGGAAAGGAGAAGAACACTTCCAAGCAGGGCGACCGCTCACAGCGAGCAACAGCCCCCAAAGAAGCGCGGGAGAGTGAAAACCGGCTAGTTTATACCCATGCAACTCAGGCCTTCCTCCCATTGTTATGGAAAGCAGGGAGTGTTAAATGTCCTTAGATAATCCCTCCCTGCACCTCACCTAGGCCCTTTAGTGTGCTAATGTTTTGAGCCAAATGCCCTTAAAGGAGTCCTGCAACAGTGTTGCAGTGAATAATGGTATTCATGTATTTTTTTAGGGGATAAGGGTTGGATACACCTGACGGTTCTAAGGGCTTCTGGCTCTGTGCTAAGTGATCATTCCAGGCAGGGCTTACTGGACCAAATGGGGTGTTTTATCTGCTATATTATCTTTCCATTTTCACATATTTACCTTCGAATGAACGCTTTTGTAACTTGGGGTGGAAGTGGATAATACCAAGAAGTGGAATTGCAGGGTCATAAGACAGTTCTATTATTACTTTATGCGATATCCCATACTGTTTTCCATAGGGTTGAACCAGATAACATTCCTACTAGCAGTGGATGAGAGTTTATTTTTTACCACATTCTTCCCAACATAGATTTTTTTCTGCAGTCTTTTTAAATCTGTGCCATTCTTTTTGATGTGAGATGATACCTCATCATCACCTTGATTCGATTTTCTTGAAAATTATTGATAATCACTTTTTCATTTGCTTATTTACTATCCATCTATTTTCTTTGGAACTATTTGTTCATCAGAGTGCAGATATCTTTTTGAACTAAAGTATTTTATTATAGCTTAAATGGTATGATTATAATATTAATTTTTATTGTAACTATGTACAAAATTACTGCAACCTCCATCATCACTGTATCACTGTCTTCCCATTGTTCATTGATTTGCTCGAGTGGGCACCAGTAACATCCCAATAAGTCCTGTCACAGGCAAGTGTAACCCAAGGGCATTTGCTTGCTCCAGGGACAGGAAAAGCCCGAAACCATTCTTCAGGTCATGAAACTGAGGTCCATAATTGTTACTAGTTTTTGGCATCACAAGTAAATAAAACATGGGTAGCTTGCCATGCTTTACCATGTAGGTGGTATAGTCTCAGTAGAAGGCTCTCATTTCGAGCATTTACTGATGAAACGTAAAGGGAAAGATCAGGTCTTCTCTTGGATGGAGCTCTGAGGAACTATGGAGTCTGGATGTTGAGAATGACTGACTGCATGATGTGTGTGGTTTGCTCTGGCTTCTTGCTAGGCTTACTGGTATCAGTTAGAACCTGTCTGGAACTGTATACAATGTATAAATGTGAAAGATCTTGGGGAGGACTTTATCCTAAAAGTGAAACACTTATCCTATAAGTATTGAAAAACACCTAAAACTCCATCATCAAAGTGAAAAAATCCTTCACTAATGACCTTGTATTTTTATGACTTACTACTTTATTCTCATGCCCTTACCCCTTCCCCCACCCCCAACTGCATGTTAATCTGAGTTTTGTGATCCAAAATCCAGGGTTTGTTATTGTTAGATAACTCTATTTCCTGGTTATACCTGTCACTATGCTATAGATGAATGAGATCATTTGATATTTATATCTTTCCCTCTCACTTACTTTGCTTAACATAATACTCTTTTATTTGATCCAAATTGCATAGTTTCATCTTTCTTACTGCCCCATAAGGTTTCCGCCATACAGTGATCCAGCACTGGTCCCTCCACCAGTGCACCCTTCCCAACACCAGTGTCCCCAGATTTCCTCCCTCATCGCCTGCCTCTATGGCAGGCACTTCTCTTCTCTCTTTTTTCTCTCTCTCTCTCTCTCTCTCTCTCTTGCTATCTCTCTCTCCCTCTCACTCTCTCTCTCTCTCCCTTCTTTTGCACATTGTGGCTTGCAATACATTAATTTAGGGTTGTCATGTATATTTCTTTGCCTTCTTTCAATGCTCAGTTCTAGTCTGGTGTTACCATTTCCAACACTTATTGGCATCCTGGTCCCTTCCCTATCTTACCTAAATTCTGACCCTCACACACTTGTGGTAGATGCCAACCATTGACAAGTTCTCCCTGTCCCTGTTTTTCCTGGCCTTGAATATTAGTCATATATATATATATATATATATATATATATATATATATATATATATATAAAACTTGTATCATTTGTCTTCCTGTTGTTCATGGATTTGCTCGAGCAGGCACCAGTAACATCTCTATACGTCCTGTCACATGATAGTGTAGCCCAAGGGCATCTCCTTGCTCCAGGAACATAATGAGCCTCAAACCATTCCATCAGTTCATGAGAATGAGGTCTATAATTGTCACTGATACTTGGCATATCAAATACAACACAGGTAGCTTGCCAGGCTCTGTCATGCGGGTGGGATAATCTTGTAGTCGCCTCTCACTCATGCATTTATTGATGAACAGCACGGCTACAAAGCGGCCCCATGAGCCGGGCTTGTGATCAGCTCTTCTGCTAGGTGGAGCTCTGATGAGTTGGGAGTCTGGATTGGAAAATGGCAGCCCTCATGGTGTGGGGTTGCCTCTGGCTTTTTGCGAGGCTCTGCTGGGGTGACGGGCCAGGGCTAGAACCCGCCTTCCCTCCTGGGTGCCTCATGATCAGCTGGGCTCAGGGACAGCCGGTGGCAGCTCTGCCTCATGTATGTGAGTCTCTGGATCAGGCATACCTGAGCTGGGCTTGAAAAAGACTGCTGTAGAGTGGGTCTCTGACGAGTCAGGCTTGTGATCAGCTCTTCTGCTGGGTGGAGCTCTGAGGAGTGGAGAGTCTGGATGTGGAAATGGCGACTTTCATGGTGTGGGGGTTCCTCTGGCTTCTTGTGAGGCGCTCCTGGTGTGGTGGGCTAGGGCTAGAACTCGCCTTCCCTTCTGGGCTCCTCGTGATCAGCTGGGCACAGGGAGAGCTGGTAGCAGTTCTGCCCTGTTTATGTGGGTCTCTCATTACTTACTAGATTATTATTTTAGTAAGATTACTAAGATTACTTAGTAATCTAGTAAGATTACTTACTAGATTATTACTTTAGTATATGATACTAAATATTTAGTATATAATATTATTACTTTTTGTATATGATATGCCAAATTCCAGTAACAATTATAGACCTCATTCCGAATGGATTGTGGCTCTTTATGTTCCTGGAGCAAGCAGATGTCCTTGGGCTCTACTTGCATGAGACAGGACATATGGAGATGTTACTGAGGCCCGCTCGAGCAAATCGATGAACAACGGGAAGACAGTGATACAGTGAATAATAATCTAGTAAGTCTCATTACTTGCTAATTATTTTACCTTATTATAAATATAAATATTTAGATATATAATCTATAACAGTATAACAATATATGTGTATATCAGTCTATCAATCTATCAATCTATCAATGTATCTATCTATCTATCTATCTATCTGTCTGTCTGTCTGTCTGTCTGTCTATCTATCTATCTATCTATCTATCTATTTATCTATCTATCTAATATTGACTTGGGGGGCTAAACCTGTTAGTACTTAGTGGGTAGTTCCAGTTCTGTGCCCAAAGAAGTTACACCCAGCAACACTCGGGGAACCATTAGATGCTGATGATATTCGAGTCTTCTTCATGCAGAGCCTGAACTTTAGCCCTTTGAGATTTCTCCAGCTCATCACTGATTTTTAAACCATTTTCTATCTTTTGTTTTCCATTGTGATTAAATATTGTTTAACATGTTCCTGATAAATTCATTTATTTCAGGCATTTTTTGCAATTACATCATTGTTTTTTATTCTTTATTATATAATTTCCACTACAAGCATGAAACAATTCTTACAAATATGTAAGAGTGATGTTATTAGATGCCATCAGCGAAGCAGAGGTTGTGTAGTTGCTGACCGTCTATCTTCACTCCCATTCCTTCCCATTCTAATTGTCGCATGATGTTCTCGAGGGTGGCGCTGAAGAGTTTTTGGCGAAATGGTATCACCCTGCCAAATCCCTCTCTTGACATCAATGATCACTTCTTTGTAGAATGGTGAGATCCTGGTGGTGAATCTGTGATACAGCTCACGAAGGATCGTGATGTATTGGGTTTGAACACCCTGTTTGGCTAGGGCTGCGATAACCACTTCAGTCTCCACAGAATCAAAGGCTTTCTTTAAATCAATGAACGTGAGACAGAGTGGCATCTTGTACTCCCTACAAACCTCAATGAGCTTGGTTACCGTGTGGATATGGTTGATTGTGCTGAATCCTTTTCGGAAGCCTGCTTGTTCGCATGGTTGTCCTTCATCTAATGTTCTGCCAGTCGTGTTCAGGATGACTCGTGTAAACAGCTTGTAGATGACAGACAACAGGCAGATGGGGCGATAGTTGTTAATGGCGTGGATGTCTCCCTTCTTGAACAGTAGAACTGTCCTGCTGGTTTTCCATTGGGAGGGTACCTTGCATTCAGACAGATAGTGTGTGAAGAGCCGAGCCAGTGTATTGATGAGTACTGAAGGCAGATTCTTCAGTTGTTCGGGTCTGACTTTGTCTGGGCCTGGTGCTGTTCCTTTCTTTACCAATGAATTGTCATGTCAGATTTCAGAAGGGAGAACGTTGGTAATGACATATCCATCCTGTGGAATTTGGTATGTGGGCAGGTGGACGTGGCTATCAAAGAGATCTGAGTAGAAGTCATGGATAATCTTCTCCATTGCCTTTCTGGAAGATGTGATAGATCCATCAGGGCATCGGAGGGCAGTCATCTTGATCTTATAGTTGGCGAAAGACAGGCGGGCGGTGCGAATGCTTTTCCTGGCTTCTGCTGCATCTTCCAGTATTTCTGCTCTTCTTTCTTTGAGGTCTTCTTTTATCGCTTCTCTGCACTGCTTTGCGAGCTTGGACGTTAGCATTTGGTTGCCTGGGCTTGCGCCTTGCCATGTTGGCAAATGAGCTTGAGAGTTTTTGAAGACAGGCGTCCTTTTGTGTCTTTCTCTTTCTCTGCATTCTTCGCACTGTCATGGAGGTGCTGGACCAGTCGGTTGTATTCTTTATTGATGTCGCCAATGATGCTATCTTCCCATGTTGCTGCAATGGTGCCAAAGAGTTCCTAGTTGGTGGTCGTTCTAGGAGTTCTCTTCTTAAACTTTGCAGCCTTTTCTCCCCCGTTGTGAGGGTAGAATTTTGCACGAAGGAGACGGTGGTCTGATCCTGTTTGGAATTTGGGGGACGACAGCAACATTAGTCAGGCAAAACCTTTGATTGAAGATGATGTGGTCAATTTCATTTGTGGAACTGTCCACCAGGAGATTTCCATGTTCAACGTTTGGCTTCAGCCTTCTGGATCTGTGAGTTCCCTGAATGGTCTTGGTGGACATAATGGATGCAGATAGTCTCTCACCCTGTTTGTTCCATTCTAGACCATGGGTCCCAATGTGGAGTTCTTCAGCTGATCTTCTCGGTCCTATTTTGGCATTAAAATCACCAACTATGATCTTGTAGAAGATGTGATCTTTCCATGTAGAATTTCTCAATTTCATCTTCCTTGTATATGGATGTTGGTGCGTAGACAACCAAGATAGAAATTGCTGGCAGTGGGCTACATCTCTTCAAGTGTAATCGTCCGAAAGGTTAGGCATTCAAAATGATGGCTTCTAAGTGCGTAGTGCAACCCACAATGTGTAGGAGAAGGAAGAGAGAGAGAGGAGAGAGAGGAAATTGGGGGACATTGGTGGTGTGGGGACATTGGTGGTGTGGGGGACATTGGTGGCGTGGGGTTAGGAAATTGGGGGACATTGGTGGTGGGAAATGTGAACTGGTGGAGGGATGGGTACTGGAACACTGTATGACTGAAACCCAATCATGAACAGCTTTGTAATTGTATATCTCACAGTGTTAAAATAAATGTTTTTTAAAAAAGTACTTGCCATAGCAATCAGGGAAGAAAAAGACATTAAGGGCATCCAGATAGGAAGGGAAGAAGCCAAGTTATCACTATTTGCAGATGACATGATATTATAACTGGAAAACCCAAAACTCTCTACCAAGAGACTCCTAGAAATAATACATTCTTATAGTAGAGTAGCAGGGTACAAAATCAATACCCAAAAGTCAATGGCCTTCCTATATGCAAACAGCGAAAGAGAAGAAAGGGACATTAAAGAAACTATCCCATTCACAATTGCGCCGCAGAAAATCAAATACCTAGGAATCAGTTTGACAAAGAATGTAAAGGATCTCTACAAAGAAAACTACAAAACGTTACTTCAGGAAATAAAAGAAGACCTGAGGAAATGGAGACATATTCCCTGCTCATGGATCGGAAGGATCAACATTATCAAAAATGGTAATACTCCCTAGAGCTTTATACAGATTCAATGCGGTCCCTATAAAGATACCCATGATGTTCTTCAAAGAAATTGAACAAACACTCCTGAAATTTGTATGGAATAATAAAACCCCACCGAATAGCTAAAGCAATCCTTGGGAAAAAGAAGATGGGAGGTATCACTTTCCCCAACCTCAAGCTCTACTACAGAGCAGTTGTAATTAAGACAGTGTGGTATTGGTATAGAGACAGACCTGTAGACCTATGGAATAGAACTGAGTATCCTGAAACACATTCTCAAATATACAACCACTTAATCTTCGATAAAGGGAGCAAAAAAATATTACGTGGAGCAAAGAAAGCCTCTTCAACAAATGGTGCTGGGAAAACTGGGCAGCTACGTGTAAAAAAAATGAACTTAGACCTCCTTCTAACGCCATGCACAAAAGTCAGATCAAAATGGATTCTAGATCTCAACATCAGACATGAATCTATAAGGTACATCGAAGAAAACATAGGAGAAACGCTCTACGACATCGAAACGAAAAGTATCTTTAAAGATGACACACCACTGACCAAGCAAATGGAAGCAAAGTTAAACAAATGGGATTATATAAAACTAAAAAGCTTCTGCACCTCAAAAGAAACGGTGACCAAGATACAAAGACAATCCACAGAGTGGGAAAGGATATTCACCCAATACCCATCTGACAAGGGGTTAATATCCAGGATATATCAGGCACTGGTAGCACTCCACAAGAAAAAAACAGCCAACCCCATCAAAAAATGGGGAGAAGAAATGAACAGAAGCTTCCAAAAAAAGAAGAAATTCGAATGGCCAAAAAGGCATATGAAAAGTGTTCTTCATCTTTAATCATCAGGGAGATGCAAATCAAAACAACAATGAGGTACCATCTCACACCACAGAGACTGGCACACATACAAAACAGCAAGAACAACCAGTGCTGGCGTGGATGTGGGGGAAAAGGGACTCTGATCCACTGTTGGTGGGAGTGCCGACTGGTCCAGCCCTTTTGGAAAACAATATGGGCATTCCTCCGAAAACTAGATATTGAGCTCCCATTTGATCCAGCAATAGCACTCCTGGGAATATACCCGAGAGACCGAAAAAACACATAGCAGAAACACTATCTGTACTTCTTTATTCATCTCTGCGCTATTCACTATAGCTAGAATCTGGAAACAACCTAAATGCCCGAGAACAGAGGACTGGCTAAAGAAACTGTGGTTCATCTACACTATGGAATACTATGCGGCTGTCAGAAAAGATGACATTATGAAATTTACCTGCAAATGGAGGGACATGGAGACTATCATGCTGAGTGAAATTAGTCAGAAGGAAAAGGACAGATATAGAATGACTGCATTCATTAATACGACATAAATAGATACCAGTGTTTTACTAAATGCGGGGAAATGGTAATGGCAGATTAAGACTCACCATTGAATATACACAAAGAGACTTAAGTGATAAACTCTAAATACCTGTAGGGCTAGCCACAATGTGTAAAATAAGAGGCAGAGAGATGCAGAGACAGAGAGAGAGACAGAGAGAGAGAAAGAGAGGAAACTGGGGTACCTGCTATTAAGGCAGCATGGGGGTGGGCAGGAGGGGGTGGGGTACATTGGTGGTGGAAATGGGGCACTGGTGGAGGGATGGGTGCTGGTATACTGTATTATGATCACCTTTGTAATTGTATGTTTCACTGTGGTATAATAAAAAATTAAAAAAAAAAA